>JAOWBH010192419.1:0-18054 GCA_028566215.1 Silene coronaria
AAGAATCATCCCTCGTGTATTCTCTTCTGAGATTTTGATGATTATTTCTCAATCATCGTGATCGCATCATTGTTGAGGACACTTACTCCAACATTTACTTGGTAAAAGTACTAATTAGGTGAAATAGTTTTCAAATGTTTATAGTGAATTCCGCGGCCATGCCTCGAAATTTTAAAAATTTACGTATTTTCCGCTAATAATATGAGTTTATTCTTTTTGCACAAATTGTTGAGTAAGACAGACTCTTATCATAAGACGGGTCCATTAACTAAATGCCTATTCTATAACAAAAAAAAAAACATAAATAAATATCAAACAAACAACTGCATCCCCACAAATCCATGATTATGCTCCACCTTCACCTCTCACAACCTCTCTTGTTGTTTCCCTACTACAACGTCATCCAAACCATTGATATCACCAAGAATGACAACCTCCATCAGACGCTGACTACCCTCTTTGGAGTAACTACTCCACGCAAATATTCATCGCAAAGGCATAAATTTCTTATTAAAATATTGGGTTTTCAAACTAAAATCGGTAGTTATCATCTAAAAAACCTTACTTGGCAAAATACAGTAATATTCTTCTTAACAAAAAGAAACAAAATAAAAACTGGAGTTTTCTTCATATTTATATGAAGTTTTCAAACCAAAATTAGGAGTTGTTAAGTTAAAACTTTTAGATGTTTAATGGGCGAGCTAAAATTGAGTTAACTACGTAATAGAAGTAATTTTGAGTTAAGGTAATTTGAAACCCATAATTTTTAACTTAAAATTCCAAGTTCTCAATATAAAAACATGAGAATTCATGTGAAAATAATTAGTTAATGTTTAGAAATATTAAAATTTAGTTTTAAAGTTTTAAGATCAAATTCAAACCTAGATAGTTGACGACTTGGCGTTGGCGGTGACGATGACTAGCAACATTCTCAATCTTTATCTTTAATTGTTTGGTGAAACTACAGAACGACAATCGCGAACATCGTAGATTGTGGAGGCGGCGTAGTAGGTCACAATGGTGAGGGGGACGTGGGCTGCGGTGGTGGAGTGGTGTTGATAAGGGTGTGGATTAGAGTTGTGGTGGAGGGTGTAGATTGGAGTTGCGGTGGAGGGAGTGAATTGTGCGACAATGGAGTATATGAGTATTCATTTTTTTAGTTTTCTTTTTATATAACTTCCACTTATTGGGTTACTCTCTCTATTAAATCCGTCTTATATTAAAAGAGTTACTGTTTAAATTTCAAACTAGGGACCTATTGATGAAATGCGTAATAACGCCGTCACCAAGACCAAACGGTAATTGATTACGTAAATGATGATGAATTAGACCCAACTGCCGGACAGTTGGAAACCCCGGACACCAAATGAAACTGTTACAAACGTTCTCCAATCTTCGTCTCCATTTTATCTGAGAAGACCCTATTACTCTATTAGTTCCCCCCTCCCCTCCGAGAATCAAGGATATTGCATTTTTCTAGACCAATTTCTTATTTCCCTCCATTATTTCTACCATCAATCAATTAATGGCCAAACTTCCATTATTTATGCTATTCACCCTTCATTTATTTCACCTTCATCTTGCTCAAATTTCATCAATTACTGATATTAACATATCAAGCTATAATCTTTTTGAAAAATGGTGCAACCAACATGGAAAATCATACCCTTCTGAAGAAGAACAACAATATAGGCTTAAAGTCTTTGAAGATAACTTGGAATTTATCAATAATCATAATAATTTAGGAAATTCCAGTTATACCCTTGATATCAATGCTTTTGCTGATTTGACCCACCATGAATTCAAAACCTCTAAGCTTGGCCTTTCTATGTCTGCTAATGATTTGATCAGGTTTAAGCATAAGAACCCGGTTCAGGATTCCGGGTTGACCCGGAATGATGTGGGTGTTCCTGCTTCTCTTGATTGGAGGAAACAAGGTGCTGTCACTATTGTTAAAGATCAAGGAAGTTGTGGTGCGTAATCCTGACTTTTCTCCTTTTTTAAAAAAGCTCCTATCTTTATACGAGTATTTCTTAGTATGGTCTTTTATTTAGCTCAACTTAATTGTTTATATTTGAGCTTAATAAAGTGTTTTGATGCTTCCACTTTAGCTTATTGGCCAATGATTAGTGTAATTAGTGGTTTGTTGATACAACAACATTACCCTACCTATGTGCTTGAAGCGTTCAAGGGCTCCTTGCGAATTGCGGGGTAAAGTGCTATTAGTAGAAAGAGGTTTCCGAATGAGTCGAGATAAAATTGCGTCGATAACTGTATCAAATGACTGGTACTTCACTAAAAACAAGCACAATCAGTTTAAGGAGTCATTTTGCTTTATTTCATTGTAATCCAGAACTAAAGAGTAAACAGCTTACATTCCATTGGAATTGGAATTAGTGGTTTGTTGATGGACTTTGAGATTTGTTTTTTTTTTTTTTTCCATGAGAGTTTAGTTGTTAGCACTTGTCGTTTTGAAGTTGAATAGATGGAAGACGATCTTTCTTGTGATTTGGAAGAATTAAAAGACTTTACTACCTTAAAATGAGTGAATGATGGGTCCACTTATGATCATTCCTCTTGTCCTAACCCAATCATTTTGTTTTACATTGAGATTGTGTTTCGATGAAATCCGAGAAAATTGCATATGATAAATTTAACGATGGGATTATGATACTGAAGGTAGGATGATTCTTTGGTTGTACCAAGGTGATCATGGATTCATGGTGGGTTGAAGTCAATCAGAGTCACTTTTGTGTATCCTTTATGTTGCATGGTTTAATACTTTATTGTGTCAAAACTTGAAAACTGAAGAATATATTTTTCTTATTTATGTTTCATGTATTGTGTGAAGCAGTAGAGTATAGATGCCTTTTACTATGGTTTGATTGTTTGAACATAGAGGTAAGGTTGTACATGTAACCCCTCTTATCCTGGAACAGGTGAGTGCCTTTGAGGCACCGGGATGATGTTGATGCTGTTAAAAGTTTTCTTGGCCACATTGTTAAAAGATGAACTTTTTGTGTCCTTGAAAAACTTGCATTACTGAGTAATCAACCAATGGTCTAATAGATAAAGCTGGTATGTTACAGGTGCCTGCTGGGCTTTCTCAGCCACAGGGGCTATGGAGGGTATTAACAAGATTGTAACTGGCTCGTTGGACAGCCTTTCGGAGCAAGAGTTGATTGATTGTGACCGATCCTATAATGAAGGCTGTGATGGTGGAGTAATGGATTATGCGTATCAATTTGTTATAAAAAACCACGGGATTGACACTGAGGAAGATTACCCTTATTTTGCTAAGCAAAAGGTCTGCAATAAGAATAAGGTGATAATTCAGGAAGCTTTTCTGCTTGCTTTGTTTTTCTTTTACCTCTAAGGCTTGTTTGTTGAATAGCTTATGAACAATATCAACAGGGTCACAGTAAAGGAGCTCTTTACTTAATCATGTATACTAGTCTTTTTATGTGCGTCAATTATGTTATATGTTGCAGAATCACAAGTGCATGTTGAATCAGGTTGTTATATGAGCAACCTAAAACTTGGTTCCAAAGCTATTTTGCTCAGACTCGGCTGCAAGTGTCAGATACCGGCATGAAAGATGGATATGAATGCCCTTTTGAATGTCGGGACACGGCTTTTTGTGAAAAAGAATAACTAAAGCTTTGGCGTACACTGAACTGTCAAGTGTCATGCTATAACAGATGCTAGTAAATTGTCTTACATGTCTATTAAGTGTGTGCTCGTGCGCGCGCACTTTGCATAGTCATCTAAAAGGAAGATGTTGGGTTGGGCAAATAACATTCCCTTGCTGTTGTTTGTGCTGTGTATCGTTTGTCATATATATGAAGCGTGATGTCTATATGTTTTTTGCTCAGAGAACTAACAAACATAAACAATCCATTAAAGATTCTAGTTTTTGTTACAATGACACTCTAAATGGAAAGTTCTTTTGCAGCTTGACAGACATGTAGTCACCATCGATGGTTATGCTGATGTCCCACCCAATAATGAGAATGAGCTTCTGAAAGCTGTTGCAGCTCAGCCCGTGAGTGTCGGGATATGTGGTAGTGAGAGATCATTCCAACTATACTCTAAGGTTCTCCTTCAATCCCTAGCTCTTAGGACACACATTCATACCCTTCTTGTTTTTATTATTATACATTTTTCCAACTTTTAAAGGAAATACATAGAATTTGTTTTCTCAATATAGGTTTGCGAAAAGTTGTAAAGTTATCGAAAGCTGGTTTCACAAGTGTTTTCCTATTTTTAATAATTATCTATGATAAAATTCAGAATCGATGTGGAAGCATCATTCAGCTATATTTAGTAGCAAACTCTTTCTGAGTTGTTTTCTTATAATGATGATAGGGGATCTTTTCCGGCCCGTGCTCCAGCAACTTAGACCATGCGGTACTAATTGTAGGCTATGGATCAGAAAATGGGGTGGATTACTGGATAGTGAAGAACTCGTGGGGAACTACATGGGGTATGAGTGGTTATATTCACATGGTTCGAAATAGTGGAGACGCTAAAGGAATATGTGGTATAAACATGATGGCTTCATATCCGACCAAAACGAGCTCAAACCCACCGCCTCCACCATCCCCAGGACCAAACCAATGTAGTCTGTTCACTTCCTGTGCAATGGGGGAAACTTGCTGTTGTGGACAGCGATTCCTTGGATTGTGCCTGTCATGGAAATGTTGTGAGCTAGATTCTGCTGTTTGCTGCAAGGATGGCCGACATTGTTGTCCCCATGACTATCCGATTTGTGATACACAAAGAAATTTGTGCCTTAAGGTTAGTTTTAAGTTGCCACTATTTCAATTACTGTCAGATTTGAGGTGTTAAGTTGCCACTATATCAATTTAGTCAGGTTTTAGGTGTTGGAAGTATTCAAATAATTGATCTTGTTGACATGAGACTGTACCATTTTTATAAGACGACTTGCATGTTCTCATATTAACGTCAAAAGTAACTCATTCATATTTCATACTGCGAAAGCAATTTGAATGTATAGAAAATTAACGTATATGAGATGGTCTTAATTATACGAGACAAACACGTCAACCCTACAGTCAAATAACAATAAGGGTTAGCTTGGTGTCAGTCTCACATATGAGTAGGGTGTAGAGGTACAAGAGCTACTTGTGATGTCCAATAAAATTACTATTTTATACTCAAAGATGTGTACAGACCCATTGGTACAAAAGCACTTGGAATGGAATATGTGTTGTGTTTCTTGTAATCCTACTGTAAGTGTTCTTTCGTCAAGCCTGAAACATAATCTTGCAGCGAACAGGAAACACGACATTGGGAAAACCATTCAACAGCCGACAGAGCAGCCTGAGAGATTTGGCACTTGAAGTCCCCTTTTTGGCCCGTTGAGCCTTCTTGTTACCATGCTTATTCAAACCATTTGTTTTCTATATCTTTTTATTTTTCCTTTTTATGTTTTTTCTTGCCTTGTAAAGACATAGGAGCATAACATTTTCTGAGGACGTAGCTTGTAGGTCGCCCAGCCCATGGATTGTCGTACTAGAACTTGTGTTCTGTGCACAATCGGTGTTTGTAGAAAGTTCAGGTTGGAGTTGCTATGTCGGATTCTGCATGTCATATTGAAAACTTTACGCATTTGTAATAATGGAAAGTGGCGATTAGCCATTGCGTTGTGCTCTTATATTGCTGGACTGCTGCTGCAAAGTGTTGGCCTTAACATTCAATAAAAGATCAACCAGAAATAATTTAGAGAGAGAGAGAATATCTCAAAAGCAAAAAATAAGAAGCAAAATTAGAAAGAATGGGTGTTGAGTCCCCATCTTGACTGCCTTCTTGCCATAGTATTTTCTTTTCTCTCATTTCTTGATCTTCATTATCTTTGATAGTGTAGTCTTCATCTTCATCTTCATCTTCATCCATTTTTTCTTGTATGAAGAGATAAAATTTGTTTCTCTTTTCTTTGATTTTTTAACTTTTTTTATGACTAGACTTTATTTGCTCTCCATTTTAGTCTAGGAGAGCTATATGGATCTTGATAATGAGCGCCCCCGGGGCGTTGGATACTATCCAAAAACTAGCAATATTACACTATCATTACGGACAAACAATAATATATACCCTAATGACTATATTTAAGCACACCCATTATTAATTAATCAATTATTCCTTTCACATCCCCCCTTAATCAGACTCATACCGTCAACCCCATCCACCAGTCCACCACCACCAGCCCAACCACCACGAAATTCTCGTTGCCAAGATCTTCGCTTTTCAGTGAGAACCTCACTCCCCTCCCTTCGCGATTGCTTTTATCCCCGACCACCCTAAACACATCGCTAACCTTGGGACCTACACCTCAACTCAGCGTTAAAAAACAACTATCATAACAACCAAGTAAAACACCCATTAAATCAAATCGCTCTCTTATTTTGCACGCGGAATTTTAAATCAAATCGCCATCTTCTTTCGCCCTCAAAATTTTAAATCAAATCGTTCTATTCTTTCGCACTCAAAATTTTTCGACGCCGGATTCAGAAACAATCGACACCCTAAGAGGGAGATGGTGAACCCTTTTGGGGAATGACGTTAAAAGAGGGTTATGGTGACTGCTGGGAGGAGGTTGTCAGACGATATGGGTTAGAGTTGTTCTTCGCCAACCGTAATATTGTATTGGCAGAGTTGGTGGTTATAGCAAAGTTGTTGAAGTAGCCGGTATTTAGGGATGAAAGAGTTATCAGTGATCAGGAAAAGTAGTTGTTATAGTATCTTTATTTTTTTTTTTTTTTTATTTCCCTATTTTTCTTCTTAACCAACGCCCCTGGGGCTGTTTTTATCATTTGCCTTTAAATAAAAGTAGAAGAACAATAAGGCTCTGTTTGGCAAAACTAACTGAAAAGTTAGCTGAAACCTGAAAAGCTAACTGAAACCTGAAAAGGTAGCTGAAACCTGAAAAGCTAACTGAAAAGGTTGCTGAAAATTATGACCAGAAAAGGTACCTGTTTTTTTTATTAAAACTGTTTGGTAGCTAACTGAAAAAGTAACTGATATTTGTCAAATGACGTAAAATGATATGGTTTATTATGATTTCCAAATAATAGAAGGGTAAAAAGGGTAATTAGCATTAAAACAGATACCTGAAATCTAAAATGCTACCTAGGGTAGCATTTCATTTCAGGTAGGTTATTTGGGCAAATAAGCTACTTGCCAAACACTACAAAAGGAATAAGCTACCTGAAATTTTTGACAAAAAAACTACTTTTGTCAAATCAGGTACCTGAAAAGACGTGCCAAACAGAGCCTAAACTGTCTAATACATCCTCTCTTTATTGCACCTTTCAATTCACTCTTTCAATATATACCGCCATTTTGGGGATTAGATACGTGATAAGCATAAGAAAAGACAAGACTTATATCAGGTTGTTTTAGGTTCCACTCATTTCTGGGTTTGTTGTTATCAAGTTATGTAAAGATAATATTCAATGTGTGACGATAAACATTCAGATCCACCAAGGTCTAGTCAATTTGAGTTGTGAGTCCATGTGGGCCCTATTGGGTGCGGATCAGTTACAACTTACAAATTGGGTTATCTCGACCCAGTCATTTTTGTCGGGTCTATTTAGGTAATGTAATACTCACTCCGATAAAAGGCCTCTTAATTCTCTGTTGGGCCAGACCAGCCTTAAAGAGGGGGTCTTTAATTCATTGGGTTGCGGCCCATGTAAATATAACTTGATTGATTTTTCCGGTTTCTGATGTAAACTTAAAAAAAGAAAATTGACTTCATAGAATCGACAATATATGTAACCTTTTAAATAATACCGTAATAGTCTAGTTCATAAAATAATTTCATACGAGTACAATTGTTATTCTAAAACCGGTTTCTTTATTTCACTATCCTTGTAAGGATAGTTACCCATTACCGTTTTACACAATTACTTTGTAAAACCGTGTTTACAAGAGATTTTCGGAATTTAGTTAAGTCTTTATTTTGTGAGGCGGAAATAAAACAAGTGTAAATTATTGACTAAAACGGAAAACTAGTAGCGAGCAGCAAGCAATGACTGCGATTCCTTCTCATAACGGAAACCCAAACTCTTGGATTCATCAGCACACCACACAAATATCCCATATAATTGTCTTCTTTTCTTCAGTATCTTGCACGCCGGAAAAAACGTTGTTGCCGGCGGTAACCCCTTACTTCCGTCACTTATAAAACTCGTTAAAATCTTACCTCCTTTATAATTCCTTGTTTGCTCTTCGTAATACTTGATGAATTCCGGAATTGTTGTCGTATTATCATACGCATAAAACTGAAAATTTACGTAATCTATAACATGCCCATAACTTTTCCATAACGCAACATAATGACTTTGAACATCTTCGTTATCAAACGGCGCTATAGATGCAAATTTAATCACTTTTTCGCGCTTAAGCCTTGTAATAAGCTGTCCAATACACTCAGCAAAAGTACTTGGATCAGCTTTGAAATGCTCATAGTCGATATCAATCCCGTCGAGATGGTTTTGTACAATGATTTTCCGTAAGGAAGTGAATGCATTGGAGACCCATGATTGGACTGAGGTCGGGTCAAAATAAGCTGGATTGTTGAACACACTGTCACCTCCAATGCTTAAAGCGACCCTCACGTTTTTGTGTTTACGCTTGATTAGGGAAACTTGGGAAGGCGGAAGATTATCAGTATCCCAGAAAATGTTGAAGTTACCATTTGTGGGAGATGGAGAAGAAGTAGAGGTGTAGTCGATGCCAAAAGAGAGAATGAAGTCAAATTGGACATTGGGATTGATTGGTACGTCTGAAAAGGTAATATTTGTGAACTCTGCTCCAATGTATTCTCTGAAAATGTTTGAGTTTTTTGCTTGGGTTATTTTTGGGGTAAATAGGGTGATTAAGGTGAAGATTATTGGTAAAATGATGGGATTTTCCATGATTTGTTTGTTGATAGTTTGAGCATATTTTCAAGTGTGGATTCATGTGTTATTATATAATGGTTCTTGAGAGTAATGAATCATGACTTGTAGACTTGTAGTTGTTATAGCTTTAAATTCAAAAGGTTGACTTTCAAACAAGATTAGTATATCTAATTAATTAATTAATTGTTAAGGTCTTGCCATCTAGAATGTGACAAATTTAATAATTTAGATATACAACAATGAAAATTGACTTTTATCCTTTTTTTTTTTTAGACAACTTTAATCCAAATTAAGGTCATATTAAATTATTTCATTTGATGTTGGACATATTCGGTTTACATGTTTAATTTTGAGATCTTAATGTGTTAAATGTTCGATGTAGTTAAGGACTCTCAGGTTATTTTGTGTGTATGTCGTATAATATGACAAATAAAAATATATAAAGAGACATAAATGATCGGGATGAAGGGTTACTAATATACGGAGTATAATAATAATAATGTGGATGGACCGATGGAGCATGATGTGTTGGTATAATAATTAATGGGGGTGTTATCAATTACCAACTCCACACATTCTCTAACTAACTTTAGAGTTGGTCTTTTAAGTACCACGCCTTCGGTATAAACTGATGTCATAGTTGATAATTACCATGACACCACATGCACACTCAAGTTTGCATGCATACTTCCGTTCCGGTCCAGATTCTCTTCATTTCCTCAAAATAAATAAAGAGATAAATTCATATCAATAGTTCAGATCGCATTTTGAGAATATCTAACAGTTCTTAATTTACATATAAAAATAAAAGAAAAATAGAAGTAAAATGAGAAATGATCCATTTCCGCATACTCTCCGGTCTCCCCACCCTGTCTACCATAATTAGATATGGTTACTTGTAGTTGTCGGTACTAAAAGAAGTGTAACAATAAAGAACAACATTAATAAGCTAGAGTAGAATAATACAGTACCTTTTTTGTTATCTCATCTTTTTATAGGACGATAACAATAATAACATTATCCCGTTAGAGCTTCTGTAAATTGTAAGGTAAAAGAGGGTCCGATGTATATAATCTTACATCCATGACAAGCTTGTATGTAAAATAAAACTTGCAACTTACATATATTAGCAACTTCCACGTTTATATAGGTTACTATGTATTTATGTTAATTGAAAACCTTCCTCTTATGCTTGATCCCGAAAGAAGTAACTTCTCGATCACACAGGTCATAACCATGCCAAATGTGCCTAGGCAAATACCGACGAAAATAGAAGTAATCTGAATTATAATGAGCCTTATCCAATACCCGAACCTGGGCAAAACCAGGTCGCCAGTCGTCAGATCCTGACAGCTTTAGATAAAGGTAACAGATAGTTGTATCCACACAGGAAGCATCAACCTGAAACTGGTCTACACTACAAGGTTGAAATGGCTTCCTTGGCACATCATTTAAGACGTCCGGCTCTAACGGGTCCACCCACCTTACACGCCTCGTGTTTAATGGGTGGATGGTTATGTCATTACTGCTTGAATCTCCAAATCTCAGGCTAATGTGGTTCAATGTGCCAGCATCCCTGGTGCAAGAGGTTTCTATTGTGATGACATAGCTGCAGTTTCCCTACACAATGATGACGAACACATACATACATCGTTACAAAAAAGACGGTGTTAGGAACGCAATCATTCCAGCCAAGTTTACTTACTTTGAGTTGCTGCTCGCCTCTGACAAATGCAAATAAGAAGAGCAGAGCAGTGAGAACAAATTGATTAGTGTTGTCCATTTTTTGTGAACTCCTGAGAATCGTATTAAGTCGAGAAATCGACTGTGTGTTGCTTATATGCGCACAATTTTGGGTTGTTCTTACATTACTTGAAGAGTAAAAAGGTTTCAGATTCTGAAACCATAAAATGTGTAGAATCTTTACAGATTAATGTTGTACTAGTATTCTAATTTTCTGTTAACTCGTTTGTATATGTACTTCGTAATAAAATAAAGTTTTCTGTAAATCAAAAGTTGCAAGTTTGGTTTATTCTAGGGTACTAGTGTGATCATATGCCATGAGGCCCATGGGCAGAAAGATTGAATGGAAAGTAAAGCACATATGGAAAGAAAAAGTAATGCGTGATACGACGTTGTTCATGGTTGGCACTTAGCAAAAGTCTTGGAAAGAGAATGCTGTAAAATTGACCCGACCCGGATAATTTGACCTGACATCCAATCATGACCCGAAATTAACCTGACCCAGTTGATCAGTTTGCCAAGTCTAAATTAACAAGTCACAACTAACTTATGGCCCTATTTTTTGGGCTGAAAGTAGGTGAACTGAATTGGAGTGAGCTAATAAATTAAGCCGAAGAGAATAGAGCATAACTCTTATCATTTGGGCCGAAGACGTAGTAGAGAAAAACTAATTTTGCTTATATTTTGATAAAATGTCATCACCACATGGTCCATATACAATGAGCCAATATTTAGGGCTATTTCCTAGCAATTCTTAAATGATTTTGGTATCAGCATTCTTAAACCACTGAGATTAGGGATATTCACCGGATAAATCCGCGGACTGGATAATCACATATCTTAAGACCGGGAACCGGACCAGTTATGAGGGGATCCGGACAGGACTGGAATCCTTTAGGTCCATATTTTTACGGGTTTACATCGGAGCGGTACTGCTTTACAAGGTAAATTGAATTTTATTTTTTAATGTGGACCGGACCGGAGACCGGTCGTACTTTTGGGACCCTGAGACTGGGTTGGACCGGGCCACTTTTTGTTCACCTCTAACTGAGAAAATTGCTTTTTAGTTAGGGTTGCTTATTAGTAAACCTATGATATAAATGTACTATATTAGAATATGACGCGATACAAAACCTGAATTCAAATCCCGTCAGTAACATTTATGTACAAGAAAGATGAAAAAAAAGAATGGGGAGTGGGCTGGGCGGAAGATGGGCCACAAGCCCACAACCCAGAAGGAATAAGAACAAGTAAAAGAGGGGAAGAAGCCGAAAAGAAGAGAAATTAGGTTAGCCATTTACAAATACGGAGAACAGAACTCCATTGCAAAGCGAGGAGTTAAGTAAACACAGCAGCAGTAACTGTAATAGTAGTCGTCTTACGATTTTACGATACGATACGATACGATGTCAGGGAAGATTGGCCACGCCGGCGGTATTCCTGAACGTAAAGTCCGTCCAATTTGGGACGCCATTGATTCTCGTCAATACAAGACTGCTCTTAAACTCTCTTCTTCTCTTCTCTCTAAATTCCCCAATCTTCCTTACGCTCTGGTTTGTCTTGTCTCTCTCTTTTGATTTTCTAGGGTTTCATTATACTTCACTTGATTTCATTAATTAATTATATTGTAAGCAGGCATTGAAGGCTCTTATACTGGAAAGAATGGCGAAACCTGAAGAAGCCTTGTCAGTGTGCCTTGAGGCTAACCATTTGTTGCATCATAATCTCTCTTTTTTAATGGATGATCTTACTCTCAGCACTTTGCAGATTGTTTTTCAACGTCTTCACCGTCGTATGTTCCTTCTTGCCTTTTCACCATCTTCCTACTAACTTGATTTTAATTAGTCAATATTAATAATACATGTAAATTCAACAGTGGATTTGGCAACTAGCTTATACGATTACGCCTGTGCTAAAATTCCCAATAACTTGGAGCTCATGATGGGCCTTTTCAATTGCTATGTTCGCGAATATGCCTATGTTAAACAGCAACAGGTTTTCACCTCACTTCCATTTTCGGAATGCTATTACCGACCGTGTTTTACCCAAACAACCACCTTAATGTACTCTCCATCTTTGCCAGACAGCTATTAAAATGTACAAGCTTGTCGGCGAAGAGAGGTTCTTGCTCTGGGCTGTTTGTAGCATTCAGTTGCAGGTTAGCTGTGGCCAAGGTGCCCTCAACCTCTTAGCCTTGGCCGAAGGTTTACTTAAAAAGCATATCGCTTCACACAGCTTACATGAACCTGAAGGTTTCTTTTCCCTGCGTTTTCTCTTCTTCCTTTTTCATTTCATCGCTACAAACCACTCCGTATGCTGAACTCTGCCACACGGTGCAGCTCTTATTGTCTACATATCTGTGCTCCAACAGCAAGGCAAATTTAGTGATGCCTTACAAGTATTATCTGGGGATTTGGGGGAACTAATTCTCATTGACGTTGATCGCTTACGCTTACAGGTAACTTTTCAACTTTCTATACTTTCCCACATCAGTTCTTGCATCTTCGCTTATTCACTTATGCTCCTTTGCTTAAGCTGGCAGGGTAAACTTCTTGCTCAGTCAGGCGACAATGTTGCTGCTGCCAGTACGTTTCAGAAAATCCTAGAATCTTGGTATGTATGTGAAACCTTGGGTGGTTGTTTATTCTTGTTGTAATGTTTTAGCTTAATGAATACATGCGAGTACTTTTAATCATTGGTTGCGTCATGGAAAGTTCAGATGACACTACTAGGGACTGGAGTTACCATTAGCTTTACTCTAATTTTTTTTTTGTTAGATGATTTTACTGTTTTATTTGATCTTTTGGCCCTGCTTACTCAGCTTTTCTTTTGAATCTTTGATACATTCATGCTGAATTGAGTGAATAATTTATTATGAACCACTTAAAGATCCATTTAGGGCTCTCTATGATGCAGAGTGTAGGGTGTTCAACAACTCTTAATTGCCCCATTGTTTTGCACTTGTTTCTGGGAATTCATAAGCTTAACCTGGTTCTGTGTGAAAGGAATTTCACGTAGTTTGGTTTGTCAAAAATAGTTTTTTTTTTCAAGGTATTGAAACTAAAGCTTGCTATTATGCCATTTTCTTGTATCAGGCCATGTTCTTCTATCACGAAAACCGTAAATTTACCTCTTTTAGTCGTCAAGCATACTATCTTCCATAGGTTTTGTATGATTGTTTTGAAATTCTAAAAGAACATTCTGGCTCATTTTTTTTGAGAGTGTTCCAAATTGATGAACGGACGAGATCTTTTTGAATGCTTATTCTTCAGCGGATTCAACCCAACCATCACCATAAGAATCTATTTCGTACTCAAGTCCATTAACACACATGCACAGCCACCTCCTAACTGTTGATATTTATTCAGCTACTCTTCTCTATCTTGTGTAGAAACTGTGTTTTTTTTGTGAGGCTGAAACTGAGGCATATGTGGAAGTCAGTAGGTATGCCTGGGTAATTAATTATAAAGGCATCTTTTAATTGAATAAACTTTGACAGTTTCACGGCCTCTATCTCTATAATGTTATTTCATTTGGTCTTTTAGGTCATTGTTCTTCTTAATTGAATGGTTATTTTTCTTATCTCATTGTCATTTTGTCTGGATGTAGCTTTTTTGTATATGCTTTTGCCCTTTCCCTCTTAACTTTGTTGCTTTTCACTTGGACTGGCAGTCCTGATGATTGGGAGTGTTTCCTACACTATCTGGGTTGTTTGCTAGAGGATGATAACAGTTGGTGTGATGGGTTAGCTAGTGGAACAAGGTGTCCTCCTATATCCGTGGATAGACCCTCTCATATCACTGATGATTTGGTATGTGCCTAGACTTAGGTGATCATCTTTTTTCAGTGAGATTAATCTTGAGCTTGATGACGATACTATATGCTTTAGACATCTGTTTAGTTTTATTTTTTTAAACTAAAATTTAGAAAAACGAAAGTTTGCATTATGGCTGAATATTATGCGATGTGTCTTGTAATTTCCGGATTAATGTATACATAGTTTCCCGTACACCCAAACCTAATTATGAATATGATTTTGCACTTGTGCAGTTTAATAATCGTGTCCAAGATGCCTTGTCCTTTGTCCAGAAGCTACAAACTGAAAATAGTGATGACCCAAAGAGGGGCCCTGATCTGGCTTGTCTTGAAATTGAGAGGAGAAAGCACTTGCATGGTATGGGGGATAAGCAAAAATTCATTGCTGTGTTGGTGCAATATTTTTCAAGGTGGGTTCTTGTATGTATTGTCCATTTCAGTGTTACCGGATTCGTTTGAGAACCCTACAAATCCCGAATCGTTAAGAATGAAATACATATAGCAGACTCTTACATAAGAGTTAATTGTGAATCAGGAAGGGCGTATTCATAGCGAATCCGGTAACAATAGTCCATTTAATTACAGTTGTCCCAAAACTGTATGCAGTATGCACCTGATAACTTTTATAGTACTCGCTATATTTTATCCACCATTGAATCATTGATTGTATGGAGTAAGTCTTACTTGGAACCAGCTGGAAGCATAGAACTTAATTAACATGATTCTTTCAAATTGTTTCGTAGCATTTGTGTCGCTGCTTCCCAAATTAACTTGGAAATGGTTTTTTTTTTGTTTCCCCCTTCCCCTATCACACCCCATGCCCCCCCAAAAAAATGACGCAGAGTTTCAAGGGGTTTGTTTTTGAATTTCCGATCTCTTTAGCGCATAGTTACTCCAGTCGCGTTTCCACACGAATCTGTATACGTGTCAGATACGGCATAATGGGACGTATCGGGTCTGACACGTTTCAAGTGTCGGATACGGCTATTTTGTGCGAAATTTTCAATTTTTTGGCCTTAAGTGAAATGTCGAAGTGTGAGAGCAACATAGCTTTTTGGGTAGCTGCTTTTTATCCTAAAAAACTATAAGGCGTGTTGTCCCCGTTTCTAAGTAAGTGTTCAAGACACGTATTTGACTGTATCATGACACTTCTCTGCTGTATCTTAGTACCCGTGTCTAAGTAAGTGGTCAAGACACGTATTTGACTTTATCATGACACTTCTTTGCCGTAACGGAGTAACATAGTTGTAGCTTGAACTTGTTCTATATCTTCTGCAGCATATGTCTTGTAGATCGACGTGTGCTTAGGCTCATCAAAAGTGTATTATCTATATGCAAACTTACTTATATTTTCAACTGCAGATTTGGCTGCTTAGCCTGCTTCTGTTCTGATATTGAAGTATTTCTTGATATTTTGGCTCCTGATGAGAAAGTGGCGTTGCTAGAAAATCTTAAAACAAGTGCTGCATCCATGTCAATGGTACCTACCAAAACTTTGGCCCAGACTATAAGTTTGCAGAAAGTACAATTGGAAATTGGCATCTACTCTAAGCTCCCTATTGGAGGTATTCTTTTTGGTGCTTTGCCTTCAACCTTAGTTTAAAAAAGTGCCCATAACTCAGGTGCCAAGGCTTAGTGTATAGCCAAAACACCTTGATGTGCCTTTTATATGAGTCACAGCTAGTGAGTCACTCTACTATGCGTTAAATGTGCCTCGTAGATAAGTCGTAGTTAGCGCCTCGTAGATAAGTCGTAGTTAGGGAGGCACACTACTATTCCCCGTAGTCCTTTTATTGTGTTGTGCTCCTTTTCCACATCATCTCTAGCTTTTACTCTGTTATGTGATAGTCCTCTTTAAATCTATCCATTGGTATTCTTACCATAAAATTAGTTTAAAAATACAAATTTATTAGCGAAAATAGTGTGCCGCATGTCTATGCGGCACGTGTATTGTGCCTTGTGAGCCCCACGCTTTTTAAAACCGAGCCTTGTTCAATGTGGAACATGATGCTACAAGTTTGTGCTTCTTTGCATAGTGGTATTTCATGTATCACTAACTCACCCATTATTGTTTGTCACAGAACTTGAATTAGTGGCTGCAAAGATGGTTGGCTTGTTTTGTGAAAACCTTTCTCTATCAAAAGATTTGGATCCGCAAGAGTGTATGCATGGTGAAGAGCTTTTATCCATGGCTTGCAACATATTGGTTCAGGTGAGGTTGTTATTGTCCGAGTTACTTTGGAATTACCAGTTATTATCTGCCTTATATGTTTTAAGTTAGTGACGTGTTACATTAAATATGATCAATAAGTTCATTCTATTTATATGATGTGTGTAATGTGATAAAATATTTTAACTACTACCTCCAATCCATTCCAAACTACCCAAACACTTTATGTGCACCAAGCTTTAGAAAACTATAAAATAGTGAAGGTGTTTGGACTTTGTAGTGGAATAAGTATGAAAATGAATAATTTAATCGTAGAATATTGCATGTGAGAGCTTTTTTTCTTACTAGAAATGGAATGGACTTGCCCGAATTGAAAAAGGGGTAGTTTGGACTTTGGAATGGATTGGAGGTAGTATCTACTTATTTTCTTTCCACTGATAGCATTTTATCTTTGTGAAGTCCATGGCCTCTTATTCTTTGTTTCTAAACTGTCATAGCAGTTTTATTTGAACTGCTGCCTGTACTAACTGTGTACCACAATTTTCAGTTATATTGGCAAACTAGAAGTATTGGCTATCTCATAGAAGCTGTTATGATACTGGAATTAGGCTTGACTGTCAAGAGGTCAGTTATTTTAGTTCCAAAAGTTTTAAAATTTAATTTTCATTTTACATCTCTTAATGGCTTCAATCTCACTTGATTGTTGTTCAATTCAGCTCAAGTATTGACAGATTATGTTAGAAGCAGTAAAAATTTAAACTGCTACTATTTACATAAAGTTTTTTGTGTACTTTGTTGTATTTTTCAATCCATTGATTTCTTGTTGAAGATAGAAGAACTCCTAACCGATATTATACATTTATACTTATTAACCTTATTAGCTTAAACATCTCCTTCGAGGCTCTAGCTTACTCAGTTCCTGAAAAATGAGAAAATATGACGCTGAAAACGTTGTTTAACAGACAGAAATTTCACCCTACATTAATATGTTAGATGTTATTACTACCTGGCTAGATTAGTGTATGCTGGGCACTGCACGAGTCTGTGTTTTCTGTGCCTAAGGTTTGTTTTTTGTTTGTGGAACAGATCTGTGTCACAGTACAAGATACTTTTGGTGCACATTTATTCATATTTGGGTGCTCTTCCAGCGGCCTACGAGTGGTTAGTATACTTATCATTGATCTGTGCTACAGTTTCTTTTGGGACCTGTGCCCCTTTTTAAGTTCTATTACTGTAAGATTGCTCTTTATTCATGTGGTAGATTTGTGATATGTACTCTTATAGGTACTGCTCTCTGGATGTCAAAAATATCTTGTTTGAGACTGTTTCGCATAAAATCCTGCCACAACTGTTGATATCTCCTCTGTGGGAAAATCTAAATGATCTTTTGAGGGA
>JAOWBH010192639.1:0-18049 GCA_028566215.1 Silene coronaria
AACTATTAAACTAGTCTAACATAATTAAATTAATAATAACTAATCTACCCAATAACAATAAACATGAAATAAACATACTTAAACTAATAAAGATTCAAACTTTGAATAAATTACCAACTAAAATTGAAATAAACACAAGTGAAATAAATGAAATAAAAGAGAAAGGATAAGAGAAATATACCATACTTAAGGGAATTAGATGAGATCGGAAAATTCGATTACAAAGACGAAAACTTGAAACAATTTGATAACTAAACTAATTAACCCTAAAATAATAAAGAGGAAAAGATGAGAGAGTTGTATTTATTTTCTACTCCTAATTTCTACTCTGGCTGCTGCGTATGAATATTGGGGTGCTGTTCAAATTGTGTCGGTCTACTCACTGTTTTTATACAAAGATTAATAAAGACGTAAAGACTAAAATAGCCCCACTTAAACAAGACAAACAATGTAAAAGTAAAGGGCATCTAGGTCATTTCAATTCTTCACCAATTCATTCCTTCAAAAAAATCAGGCTGCTCCATCTCACACCCATCGTCATCTATTTCATTCTTCATTTATCAACTTCAAACTCAGCCAAGGGGCTCAATCAATTGCAACTGCAACCAGGACGTGGGTTCGAGTCAAGCATGTGGTTCACGATGGAACAAGGGCCTTGCGTTGGTGGTGGCCGCTGCTATGGTGGTTGATGGGAGCACGAGCCATGGTAGCTGCTGGTTATTGACGAAGAAGAGGTGTAGCAGCGAGGTGGTATGAATGGTGATGCTAGGCGAGAAGGAAGGGTGGAGGAACCGGTTTGATTGGTGGCTTTCTGGGCTGCTGCTGTTGTATTCACTTTTCGTACTCGGTTTCGGTTCCGAGTATGAATAGAAGATGAAGGTGATTCGACATGAGGTACGTTGAATGCAGCCATAGTGGTTCACCATTGTCGAGACAGTAGGCGGTTGTCGGAGCTGGTGTTCGGAATCTGATGGCGGAAAATGGCAAATTAGCTTGATTCTGATGTCGGGTTTGCCTGAGATTGGATTGAATAGCTGCAAAATCTGGGCCATGGCTCACGGCGGTTGTCATTTCACCTACTGATGACTAGGTGGGCTGACTGAATTGGGAACGGAGAAGGTAGCAGGTGACGGGAATGGTGGTGAATTGGGTGTATGTTGTTGATGGCTGAATTGGTAGCTTGGGCTCGGTTTCATTCCGAGTTGATGATGCCCGATTCCGGTGTCTGGCTGCTCGTGGGTGGTTGGTGCTTCGAAGGGCAGGAGTGCGCCAGGTCTTGTGGCTTGATTTGATGACGGAAATGGGAGCTATGATAGCGGAGTAGCGAAGGAGTCGGGTTTGTAGTTTTTGGGTTAGCATATGGCAGATGCGAGATTGGTGAACGGAAGAGCTGCAGGGGCAGAATGATAACGGTCGTTTGTTGTAGCACGGGCTTGCATCTGACAGTTGAATTGAGGTTTAAGGAAGACGTGGATTGAGCTGATGAAAGGATGAATTGATATGGTACTGGTAATGGATTTGCAATTTGGCAGTGAAGCTTTCATCATAGTCAAGTGCCAGTGGTTGACTTTGCATGTGACTTTGCATTTGATTAATGTTAGACTTTGTATTGACCCGTCTCGCTTCTTCGTCTCTCGATTTCCGTCTTCGTTCACGAACTAGTACCTACAAAAGTTAAACGAACACGAGCAATACCAATTTCTCCGAAAATAACTAATATTCATATTATTTATAATTATTTATAGCTAAGCTACTAATTGATAATTAAACTAATAAAATGAGCTATTTAATCATATAAGCACACAAAATCGAGTTAAATAATGATGTAAGTATGGGTAAAATGCTACCAAAATACTACTCATCAATTACCCGGTCTAAGCCTAACAAACAACATAAAAAAAACAAATCATGGTTGTTGGAGACTTGGAGTGACCTGTACTATTGCCATTTTGATGAAGGTCTTTCTCACGATATACTCAAATCAAGCAATCTATTTGTTGGTGCCAAAGTTAATAACTGTGAACTTATGAACTCCATTGCCTTTTCCTCGCACAACATATCATGAAATGATGGATTATTATTATTAGGTTACCCGGGTACTTGAGTTAGGGGTTTCATAAAAGCAATTGACGTCATTTAGTCGACTCTTGCAGGTATATTTTTACACGTCAATCTTGAATGAATCCATCAAATATGGTGGAGTAAGGAGATTAAGTGTTGGGCATGGCCCAAAGCAGACAATATCATACTAATGAGACGGTGTGGTGGAGGCAGCGGTCCCAACAGTAAGGAGGCTCATACAAATATGATGGAATTGCCTTACACTTTTGAATTTCATGATGAATCCAGATAATTGCACATCTTTCTGAACATGAAATTAACGAATAATTGTTTCAAACTGGACAAATTGCATGTTTTAGAAGCCTTTAGTTTAATATAGAACTATTGTCCAAAATTTGAATAACGACATCATATGATTATATGATATATATCTAATGTCTCTTTTAGGTTGCAATTTTAGCTTGAATAACAATTTTGCACTTGCTTTGTACTGTTTAAAGATTAATTTGAATGAATTTAAATAACTGGACTGTTTGCTTAGGTATTATCAAGATGAAAGCCATTCACCACGGCGGTAGTAGATATTAGATAAGCAAGCCACCGCAATAGGTCGTGGAACGGAAATGGACTATAAGAGTTGGGTTTAGTTTTCAATTAATAGAATTTTCTTAAACTTAACATGGTATGTTTTTCTTAATAATGTACATTATGTGAAATGTACATTGATTTTGGTGTACATGGATTCTGTATCATCTATATTGACTATATAATGTGTAGTCAAAGTAATACAATGTATTTTTTTTATACATATTATCTATATATGTCCGTGCAATTTTGTACGGGTTCTAAGCTAGTAATTGTATATTGCATAATACGGAGTATGACCCAAAATCTTTGATTTTGAGGTAGATTATCACATAGCAGATAGCACGTAATAAAGTCCAAAACTTGTATGTTGCGTCCATATAAAATATATGTCGAGATATTCTAATTTAAATAAAAATTTCCAACTTATCTCTTTGAAAACTCGTGAAATCTAGATATAGAGGTAACACACGTAAATATTACTACTTCGTATTTTTCATCATAATAAGGCCCTGTTTTTTTGAGCTTAATTTCAGTTCATTTCAGTTCAGTTCAGTTCAGTTCAGGTCTATTCAGTTCAGCTCAGTTTAGTTCAGTTCAGATCAGTTCAGTTTAGTTCAGTTTATTTGAGCATTATTATTATTATTATTATTATTATTATTATTATTGAGATCCAGCGAAATTTTTACGAAAAAATAAACGCGGTACCCATGATGTTTGAATTTTTTACAAGATATACCCAATTTTTTTTGCGTCGAAAAGCTTTAAGAGGCAATAACTCGTGTGTTACGAACTTAAAAAATGACGATTTCTTTTCAAATCGATCATCTTTACGAGTACCTATGATTTGAAAAAAAAAATGACTAGTTTGGTTCTTTGCTACATATTACCAAGAGGCAGAGATATGATCACTCAAAGTTTGTTCGATAAAATAAACTTTGACATACAATAACTCCTAGTCACTAGACCTGACAAAAGCAACTTGACCGGATTGGCCCGACCCGAAAAGGCTGACCTGAGACCCGAATGTGACCCGAACAACAACACCCGAATGTGACCCGAAACCCGAAATGACCCGACTCGACTCGAACATGAACTGAGATTTGTTGACTCGAAACTGGCCCGTAGACCCGAAATGACCTGATCCGAAACCACCCGACAAAACATAACTATAATTGATAAAAAAGACTTGAAATAACGCAAAATGATACTAAATGTATTTTATCTCTTTAGTTATTGATCTAAAATGGTCTGAACCCGAATTGACCTGACCCGCTTACCCGAAAATGACCCAGCCAACATACCCGAAAAACACCCAAAACTCGAACTAACCCGACCCGACCCGAACTAACCTGATAATATCTCAAACCCGAATTATCCCGACCCGAATTGGCCCGACCCGAACCCGACTCGGTTGACCCGTTTGCTAGGTCGTCACTATATCCAAATAATGCCGAAAAAATTTCAAATGGTAATTCTCGGAAAGACGATAAATTTGAGATAAAAATCGTCACTTCTAAACTCATAAATACGAGTTATGACCTCTTAAAACTTTCCGGATAAAAAAAAATTAGGTATTTCGTGCAAATGACAAACCTCGAGTATTTAATATTGTATTACTATTTTATTTTATATCTTATTAGATTATTATTATTAAATTATATTAATATACTATTATAATTATTATTATTATAATATTTACTCTTATTATTATTATTTATTGGTATAATTATTATTATTATTATTATTATTGTTATTGTATAATATTGTTGTTGTTGTTATTATTACCCTATTTTTATTATTATTTAAGTTAAGTTCAGTTCATGTCCATTAAATTCAGTTCAGAAAATTTCGGTCCAAAAGAACCGGCTAACTTTGGAACTTTTGTCTTTTAGTTTTACGATGATACATTGATACTCCGCAAGTCCGCAACGATACTTAAAAAAAAATCATTGACCAACTCAAGTTCGAAGTCCTTCGTATCATCCTAATAACTTAACTCGATATAGTCTTAACTTTGACTGAAGTGTTACTTCAACTGCGAAACTCTAAGATCCTCCCATGGCGACCAATAACCCTAATTTAAATTCATCATCAAAAACTTCGACCCCTAATTCATCTTCAACACCACTAATTTCACCAAAGAAACCTTCGAAATCCTCAATTGCTTCAATAATTAAAGCTTATTGTATACCTGCGATTTTTTTCCTGCTATTTTTGGTATTTCAAGTAGTTCTTCTACCTCAATCATTTCCCCTTTCTCATTATGATGGTATTTCTTCTGTTTTAGCAGCGTTTTTTTTAATAATTGTATTGTTTTATATGATTTGAATTGCATAAAGTTTGAATTTTTTGAGGTAATTTTGTGTTTTTGTATTGGGCAAATTGACAGTTATTGGAGTTCCGTGGCAATGTTCTATCGAAGAAGTTGAGGAAGCGTACGAGAATCTTGTATCAAAGTGGTAATTCTGATGTTTTGATTGTTATAGTGGTGATGCTTTAATAGAGAATTGTTTTATTGATATTGTTTTGATTGTGTTTTGTTTCGGAGTGTTTCTGATGATTGGCTAGTTAATAGTTTCTCCCTCCGTCCCATTCATTTGTTTTCCTTTGATAATAATATACTTACAAAGAATATAAAAATAAACGAATGATTGGGACGCTTGCAGACGAAACTCATATTATAAATCCTAGTTTGATGGTTCTGAGTAGATAACTAGATAATATTTTACTGGGACGCAGTGTATGATCACTGCTGTACACGAGGGAGACTAGGATATGCTCATAATTTAGTAATGCTTGTATAGTTGAAAATCAAATAAATTTAGAAACGTCTCTTCTTTCTTCGATGTCTCAGGGTCACCCAGCTAACCCCATTCTCCACCTAGTTTCGATTGTAGCAAATTGCGAGGTGGGAGGGGGGTTAGATGTATGGAGTCTATGGACCATTGGAGTCTTACCCTCGTGTTAGCAACACAAAGAGGCTATTTTCGAAATGACCCAAGATGAAAATCGAGTTAACTGCATGAAAGGACTGCTACCTCTTTAATGAGCCATTTTTTATTTATTCCATCATAATCGAACACTAGAGTAATGAGCCTTTGGCTCCACTGGAATATGGACTTACTCCCCAGGAGGTAGAGAATTTCAAAGTTGGTTCTTTCCCCATAAAACAGTTTCTTGTTTTTTCTAGGCAATTCTCGTTTGTGGATGTTTACCGTTAGCGTGGCCACTGTAATTTTTTAGAATTTGATGTCTTGGCCTCTTATTAGGATGTCGGCTGTCTATCATGAGACCCACTGATAACCAAGTCAAAGCCTCATTTTTGTAGTGAAGTGACTATTGGCACAGACGTTATTTGTGTACATTATATCATGCACGCTGTTGACTTTATCATTGTTGCTGAAGGATACAATGATGCACTAGCTTTTGTATTTCTTATGCATGTTCTGTACCATCAACATGCTTCAGCCTGTTTGCTACTCATTCAGTCAGTCTGTTCATTTTTTCTCACTTTAGCATGTTAAAGCAATATATTCTTTTGGTATATTTCAGGAATTCAGGTGCTGAACTTCCTACGACAGATGATTTTATCAAGGTTATCAGATCATTCCTTTCTTCAATCTTCATCCGCCTACTCTATCGTTAAGATTTTCCGTTCTCTTTTCATACGGATATCTATGAACTAGTTAGTAGAATAGACGTTGCTACAATGTTAGAATCCAGAACTTTCTTGGGGTGGATGAGGTGGCTAGGATCAACAACAACAAAATCAGAGCCTTAATCCCAAAATGATTTGGGGTCGGCTGACATGAATCATCCTTTAGAACCGTCTATGGGTGGCAACGATCAAATTGGTAAAATCAGATTCATAGGATCGTAACTTCCTGCAAATTAACTAGTACTGATGAGAACAATGCTGTTGATACTTGGAAATCTCTCGTGTTTAAATCTGAAAATACTAGTACACTATCATTTGTCCACAAATTGGCCCTATTCGTAATTCTTTTCTATATGAAAGTTATATAAAATATTAATAACCGGAAAGATGCTTTATTACTAATGAAGATCCTACCTAGGATCAAGATCAATCATTACTTTTTAATTTTAAAATTCTGATAACCGAAAAAATGTCGCTCATAATTTCTGGTTCAGATTGATTGGTATTCGCAAAGAACAGAGATCAATATGTGTCCTTGTACAATGTTATCATAAAATTCTGAGGCTATGGTAGTACAAAAGCTGGGAAGCAATTATAGAGATGTGCCATGTTAGCTCATATTTGGGTATATGGCTAGATCTAAATCTCCATAAATATTTAGGGGTAGATATTCGTTGTGAGAACACTGATATTTGGGTATATGGCTGGAGCTAAATCTCCATATCTGTTGAGGGATTAGATATTCGTCGTGAGCCATATCAACAACTGCTTTTAAGTGTAGGATATGTCAATACAACTAAATTATCTTTGTAGTGTTTGTATGGGAGGAGTACTTGTCATCTTTTTCTTCTTTATTAAGTTAATACTATTTATTTTCTATAGTTTCTTCTTCAGTAACTACATGCCATGAATTTATTCTACCTGCGTTTTTCACTGTCCTAATTAGGGGTGTTCAATCTAATTTAATTCGGTTTGGGTGAGGTGCAGTTCCGACAAATTCCGAACCTCCGCACCGTTTCACAAGTTCGGTTAACTGCTTTAAACGGTTATTAGCGGTTTGGTTAACGGTTAATAGATTAAATTGTTCTACATATACTTTTTTTTTTTTTGCAGTTTCTGTTTACTTTTTCAAGTGATTGTAATATAATTTTCATAGTTTATTATACCTAACCATAACATTAAGTAGATATACTTTATTATTAACCAATTTATGATTTTTTGAGTTTGAATGCACTAAGAAAATGAAACAAAAGAACAATTTTTCTATATGATATTTTCATTTGTTTGCTTAGTTGTTAGTCAAACGATTCCGTTCGGTTAACGGTTTTCTAAAATTTCAAACCTAACCGAACCATTTCCTTGTCATATTTAGCAGTTCGGTTAAGTGAACCTAAAAAATGCACGGTTCTTCGGTTATTGTAGTTCGGTTTATTTTGAACACCCCTAGTCCTTATTCTGTTAAGTGACAGAATAATCTCTGTGATATACGTCTCCATTATCTAATTTGTTGATCATATCCGGACTTAAGGTTTGCTTTTCTCTGACCTTGGGTGACTGGATGCTTCACTCCATTTCTTGGCTCCTTTTATGGTATTCTGTGTATCATACACCATAGTTTGTTAGTTTTTTCTTCTTTGGATTTATAACTCTCTAAATGGTATTTGCAGATTCGATATGCTTATGAGCTTCTAACCAATCCTGTATGGAAAAGAGATTTTGACTTATTTGGGGTTGACGAACATCAAGTAGGTTAAATCTTCACAAAGTTTTGTACTCTTTGACTTGCTCCTTAAATTTCTCGTCTGAGTTTCACTTTCATTGTAGGATGTTCTAAAAAAGCTTACGCAGCTAAATTCTGGAAGGGAATACTCAGCATTGGAGCTTCCTTTACTTGATTCCGCTTTTATGGGTCAGTTATACTCTCCTTCATCTTTGTATGCCTATATGAAGGTTTAAGCTGCTCTTTAATCACCCAAAGCAGCTCTGATTTATCGAATTAATTGGCTTTTCTGTTGTGCAGATTCTCATGATGTTGATTTTAGCCATATCTCCTTTGAAGATCTGCGGTCAGTTGTAGGGAATCAGAGGCCATGGTTAGTGCAGGTTAGGGGTTTTATGGTGGCATCCCTGTTTGCGAATTAACTGCTTACAGTTTTCTAAACGTTTTCCTCAGAGCTGGGAATTGTATGCATGTCTTTAGTACTGAAGTTATACAGTCTGTAGGCTCATGGTGTACTAACGTACTTTCAAATTTATGTTAGGTCTATTCCAGTGGGAGCAAACAATGCGTCCAATTTGCTACCAAATGGAAAAAAATTGGTATGATCTTTGCGGTACTTTCGTATAAATAAATTTCACTCTCCTGTTTATGGCTTTCTACTGGGTTTTAGTGAAAATTTCTGTTTAAGGATCCCGTACAAACTTACAGAATGAATCGTTTTGATCTCTGAAGATGAATCGAGTGAAATTTAAGACTGAAAGGCAGAAGAATTCCATGGAAAAGTGATGTTTCTAGAATTTCTTACAAGGTGTTTTGTGATAGTCTAAACAACTTTTGACTTCCTTCTTCGATAGAGGCCTAAATGTATAAAGGAAAGGGCTTCCCCTAGGGAATCATCTGTGGAAGACATGCTTTTGTGCTCACAGAGGGTGGTTAACGGGAGTCGTGATTGATGTTTTGCATGATATGCTTTCTCATAACCTTTTTTTATACTTTTCTTTTTATATATGATTTGAGCAATGGTTGCCAAGTTAGAGTTTATTTCACACATTTGGATGAAGTGAGAGAAGTTCAACACTGCTTATTAGTCTAAAATTTGGGTATGTGGCCATGTGGGTAAATTGTAACTGGGAGACTGTAGTGTATTGACGAATGAGGATTATGCTATTTCCACTCATTAAATATGCTTTTCTGAGTATATTGCTATTTCTTTTGCAAGGGTTATGGAAAATACTAGCTAAACAATATGGCGATTGCTGAATAGCTGATATTTATACTGATCTGTTTCTGGATGCAAATGTATCCTTGATAGACAGTTAGAGACAATGAGCCATAGTTGTAGTATTATCTTGTTTGCAAGTACAAGACTTCAATTATTTTGTGTGATTAGATAGTAATCTTTGTGTATGTATTGAGGATCCGTGTCTCTTGTGCAGCCACTTTATTGGGAGAGGTTGCTGATTCTGGGGCTGTGGAACTTGGTGACGTTGACTTTGCTTCTCACCTTGCGGAGAAGAAGGCTACAGGACAACCTTTCTTCCGAAATGGTAAACAGTCATCTACCATCGTCCCACTGTATTGCTGTACTGTGGATCTGTGATTCTTTTTCAGTTTTATTTTTAGTATATAGATAGGGCAGCTAGCATGCCCGCTTAGCTTACGTTGGGATTGGGATTTGTGAAATTATTGTATGCCGCTTTGGACGTTTCCCTATTCACAGGGCTCTTCATTTATATCTTGATCATACTTTCGTAATACTTCTATGTATTTTTCAGTGATCCATTTGCTCATCGATTGCCTTATGGTTGTGTTTACAGGCCTTCCTTCTCTGATTGCATTCCCTCAAGGCTGTAGATCTTCCAACTGTCTTGTCCGGTAAGCTTAGAATATTAAAGTTTCTTGAAAGTGCAGGGCACATCTTGGTTGTATTTTTATTGCTTATGATATTCCTGTACTTCACATTTTACCATGTACTTATGTTTTTTCCTTGTGGGCTTTTGAACTTGGTATTTATATAGGTATGGGGGAGAGCTTTCTGTTGATGCAGTGACAGATTGGTTTGCCACATATATACTGAAGTTACCCCGCATTCCATACTATACAAAAGACTCCCTGGTATTTTAATTCATCTTTCTTGATTGGCTCGCAATTTTCCCCCATTGAATTACTATTTGGCTCCCTCATGGACACTTTTTTTTATTGCTAAATTTGTAATGTAGAAATGTCGATGACAAAATATAGGGAAACTTCATCATCTTACTAATAATTACTCTGTAGCTTTTTACATTTACTTATACACAAATATCCTGGTGTTTGTTAGCTTTGATTGTTTGGAATTCTTATTAAATTAATTTCTGGGGAAGTTATTCAGTCTTTGGCATCTTAATAGAAAGGTGTAACTTTTTTTTTTTTAGGTGTAAGCTAACATGCCTTTCCATCTCTAACTTCAAAAGCATGATTCTATAGATGTTATAGGTTTGTCGTAGTGAAGACTTGTAGATGTTATAGGTTTAACAGATTAACAGCAGCAGTCAGACTTTGATGCTACTCAGTATGCTGTCATAAATTTATAGCACAGAGGCACTGATGTCAAGTTACTAATGTTTGCTTTTGGATTTCAGGGACCAAGATTCCTAGCTAAGAGTAGTTATCATAAGGTACACTACTATCTATTTTACCTAACCATGGTTTAAAGTCGCGATATTGGTCGTAATTGTGGTCACGGAACGGGGTCGGGGAATCGTCCTCGACTCGGCCGTCGCCCTCCGAGTCATGGTGATATTTATTTTACAAGCTTTATAGATATTTTATCAATTGTTGGCTATTTCACGTAAAGTCAAGATGCCCCCTTTTCTTACATTTTTATCTCAAACTACAGTCTCTCTCCTTCATTTTTTAGTTCGTTTAGGCACTATTACTCAAGTAACAATTACTCCCATGCCAAGATGGCAATAATTAATTTGACCAATGTAAGAACTTTTCATTACAAAATTTGGCCAGGACAAGTTACAACTCATTCATTTCAGGTTTTTCGTAGGTCGAGTTGGCCAATATACGTTATAAATCCGCCGGTCTTGGCCGATATTTTCGTATTACATATCGGCCGAGATTTTAATCCATGCTCCCAACTTAATCTAAATGACTTGCAACTTAAGAGACACGACCCTGAATCACTTGAATGACCTATAACCATTGGCCTGAAAATGACATTATTCAAAAATAGCAATTAGACTTCAAAAACTAGTGCATAATATACCTTAACATGGACTATACACACATTCCTAATTGATGTTCCAGAAAAAATGTTTTCAGACATGTTCTATGTTAGCATTGTGAGTTTCACAATTCACATGCTTGTTTTTCTTGGATATCTAAACTTATCTTCTCACTATATCTGCTCAAAGGTAAAAGTCATGATATTCTCGGACACAGGAATTCGTGCGAGTCCATTTGTGCGCCAACTTGCCAAGAATTATCAGGAGTATGCTTCCTTTGGATGTGTTCTGTGGAAAGAGGAGGAGTATTCCTTTTGGTGGACAACGTATGATCTCTTTGCTTCTTCTCTTAAGATGTAAAACAGTTTATACATTTTTGTCTTATGAGTTATGACAGTTCCTTCATTCCAATAGAAAGTTTACATTTTCCTAACGCTTTTTCAGTAGGTTACTTACACATCCATTCTAGGTTTATTCTCTAAAAATACAATGATACCTCGGACCAACTTTTGTGCGCAACTGTGCAAGTGATTTCATATTAATTGCAAGGGTTCAAAACTAATATAATTGCAAAGGATACCATAACCCACTTGCAGTTATTTCTCCTAAAACCTCATTTAAAAGGCTAATATAAACTAATTAATGGAATGGAAAGTTGAAATGTAAGGTCACGGAATTAGTCAATTTTTGCCAAGTTTATTTTTTACTAGTAAAAGGCTGAGTCAGTTTTTAGGTTTCAAATTTTAGATAGAAGGTTTCTACTTTCTAGGTTACTCATTTGTATCATGTTGTTTCTACCTTGAAGTGCTACTTAAAAATACACAACCACTTATTAGCTAACAAAAGATCTCCAAAAAAAAAAATTTAAAAGTTAAATCTATCTTTTCAGCCCGTATATGTTTCCATCTCTGACGACTTACGACAACTAAATTGCATACAAATTAGAATGTAAGGAATTTTGTCGTTATATGAAAGCAGTTTACTACAGTTACCAATTTAGGACTTGCAAGCTTCGTTTGCTTCTGTTTCATTTAGTCTCTCAATTGTCTTGACTTTTGAGTCGTGCTTGAATGACATGGCCATAATGATACTATAATATTCGTACCTTACTAATAAACTGATTAGATACTAAGATTTGTTGCGCTCTGTGGTTATTTCATATTTGTCAGTATTAGCCGTTTTCTCTGGAATATCACTTATATGCCCTTAATCTGTGTTATTAATGGTGGTAGATATGGTGTGGAATCAGCTCCTGCAACCGTCTTCTTGAAAGACCCAGGCACTAAGCCGTTGGTTTACTACGGTACTTCCATATTTTACCATTCTCTTATATATCTGTTTTTTAGTTGTTTGGAATTCTCTTTGATACCATGTCTTCACCTTTGTCCCATACTGCAGGTTCTCCAAACAGTTCTTGGTTTGCGGATGTCATGGAAAATAATAAACTGCACGGTAAGCTTTTTATGCTTGGCTGTTCAGGTTGAGGCGGTACCTGTATGGGGGGTATATTAAATGTGTTGTATGAGTGTATATCATAACTGTTTATCTAAACCCGTCTGTATATTTAGTTGATCTTCTGGAGGAAGTGAAGGACTGCTACTAGTAATATAACCTCTCTTTTTTTCCACAGTAGCTATATCTTGTAACTTTCATCTCATATTCCTTTTGTCAAATTGTGACGGTGAATGTGTGGTGGCTTATTGTTATTACTCGCTTTAGTTCAAGTACAATTTCATTCGCTAATCATGCAATTCTATTTCATGTTTTTTCTTTTCTTACAGAGCTTCCACAATTGAGGAGTGTGACATCGCAGAAGTTGGGTTGTGATGCACACGGCTATTCTCGTGCAGGAAGCAATACCAACATTTGGTATTGTGTCGTTATAATTGGAAGGCCAAGCCCAGAATTAAACCAAATGCGTGAGGTAAAATCTGTTATTATATATGGCTGCTTACAGAGATATAGATGCACATCTGTTATTGGATTTTTTCAACCCCAGTCCTCTTTTTTTATTCTCCTCTAAGGCTGTAAGCTTAAAAAAAAAGAATCTCATGTCTTTAACTGGCCGTCTATTCTGTCTAATCACTCTAATGAGTAATACGTCGCCTCTGGTGGGGTGAGTCTACTAAAGACCTCTGTGCTAGCTTTGATTCTTGCTCTAGTGATCATTTATTAAGCTTGTGTGGGAATTTGGTGGGATTGAAGACACATGGAAACTGTATCTGCATGACGCATAATGAAATATCGTCGAGATTTCAATGATCGATCTTCTAATTCAATATGTAGGAAAAGCAGTTTACTGCGCCACTTTTTCTGCAAAGCCAAATTAAATTGTATCTTCGTTTATTCTGAGGAATTTGTTAGGTGTACATATTTGTAAATTGTAAGTATGATTAGCATTAAGTTACTTGATAACATGGTCAAATATGAAAACGTTTGACTGCATGTCACGTGTGGACATTCTTAGTAAATATGACATATATTAAATCTACTTGAGGGTAGGTTCTGCGCAGGGTCCAGCAAACATTATCAGCTGAGGATGCAGCTAATGTTGATGAGTTGGCAGCACCTTCAGCAATAGCTCTTAAAGACAAGCGGTTAACATTTGTTTGGATGGATGGAGAGGTGCAAAAGGTTGGTTATTTTCCCGTCTGTCTTCTCTGCTATGTTGGTGCACCTTCAGCCTTTGAGTTTTTAATGCTTGATTATTCGGTCAGTAATGGAAAAGTCCTATGATACTCGGGCTCGCCTATCCACCCCACCGTACCTGTCTCCGTACGTAGTACCCGAGTCCGAGCATCATAGGAAAAGTCATTAATGTAAAACTGTACAACCTGAGGAGCAAAAAGAATTACAAGGAAACTATTGCTCTATGTGACTAGATAAGTTTTATATTTGCAATCATGCCATCTGTTCCCTTGGGAAGCGTTGATGGCTTATTCATAATGTTGGATATTCTTTGCTCATTGCATGGCATAAATAGAAGGATAGTTAATCTTAGTGTATTCTTGTTCCAGAACTTGTGCATGTTTTATATAGGCGGTGAGCATAGCCTAGATTGTTGTGGGCCAAGAAGGAGTATTGAAGATATACCACAAATTGTTCTGGTGCGTTACATGAGAAATGATTCTGCCGTTGATGATCAGGATAAGAAATCCACAAACAGTTTGTTAGATGTTTTGAAAGAGGACGTTGATCCTGTTTCTCAACTGGTAGCACGCTATAATGGCTCCGCTGAACCTTTACAGGTTTGACACTACTTGTTCAGATATTTTGATCTTCAAACTATATATGTGATTTTTACCTGGAAAGCGACTTTCTGTGTCTTTTACCCTCTTATTGTATCAACCTGCAGATTATGGAATGGATCTCAAAAATTGTCAAAGATGGCGATTCAGCCAAGCTTCCTTTCTTTGTGAGTCAAGTTCCTTTGTGAATTTTATGTGGATTGTACTTGTGTTATTACGCATTTAAAGAGTGCATGGGCATCCGCATACATGGCTGAATGTGTGTATGTATATAATTTGTTGCATTCAAGTCACTGTTGCATGGTTTGGTTTTTTGGTATTGGATTGGGCAATCCTGAAACTGAATCGTCTGTATTTGTGTTTTTGTATTTGACCCAGTACAGGGTAGAATAAATCTTTGAAGGGTACCCATACCATCTCTGTGATGTTCCTCCTCAGCCCCACCTCAAAGTATTTGCCAATCTTATGAGTCAGAAATTAGAATGGGTTAATTATTTCGAAAGCGCCTACTTTGTTGTGACAACCTATGTTACTCGGAGTGTTGGGTTTGGGGGTGGGGCGTGGGTACTTGTGTTAAACTGTTAGTGTTGGGTTTATCATGAATCAAAATTTGAAGTGTCTCCTAAAATGAGAACATATCTTCAAGACATGAACTCAATTAAATATATAAATCCGTGAGATTAATTAAAAAGAAATGCAAAGATTGTGAAACATAATGCTTTAAATCATCAAAAAGCATACTTTATACTTATATACCATAGTTTTCTTCTACTTTTGTCATCCACTTTCTTTTTTCATTCACTAAAAGTGTCAAATCGACAAGTGACAGGTAAGGATTTTATACCCATGTCCTAGCGTGCCCTGTCGAACACGTGGCTACAAAATTGAAGTGTTTAAGTAACATAAGCGACAGGCCCTGTGCTTCAGCAAACTGGTACCTTAGGATGCATGTTAATATATTTGTGTAGTTCCTTATGAAAGTTCATTACTTTTTTTTGCAGAGAGCTAGTACACCCGAGCTTGTTCCGGAGGACCCAAATCCACTATGGTCTACCAGCAATGAGAAGTTTATTTCTACTAGTGATGGAATAAAGCATACATTTCACAAATTTGTTGCTGGAGGACGCAGTCTCTCAAGTGATCCGAGAACTGGTCCATTTTTACTTCTTGGAGCATTGATCTCGTTTGGTGGAATCTGGCTCAGACGAAGCCAGCCAAGTACTCCACGTGACTTGGATGAGACACAACAAACAAATAATAGGGTATGCCACTAAAACTTATTTTAGACGGTCTTATATATGTAACGAATCTACTGACTGGTATTAAGTAAGAAGTACATAATGATTGGACATAATAATGTTAAAGGAAACCTAGTTCATATTCTGTACAACAGTTAGTCTCCCTTAAGACGGAGGTATCCGTTTTATAGCTAAAATGAGTAAAGTACTACACTATTTAGATAGATGGGACAAAGTTTTGTTATTCCTCACATCTTATTCTTTTGTCTTCATTTATGCAAGTGGGTAATACTTGACTCGTTTTAACTATAAAACGGACATCTATGTCTGAAATAAGAATCTGGGTCTGTACAAGTGGATCCGGGTAGAATGCTACTCTTAGATAACAAGTCAAGTTAAACTCTGTATTAAATTGGCTGGCTACCAGCAGTCCAAAGTCCAAACACAAGCTTCTCACTGCAATACCCTTCTAGGTCCTTGAGTGGCCACCAGGTTGACACCAGCTGCCCCAACTGCGACTAGATACCCTGACCCGGAAGCATGTTTTGTATTTAAGACTCTAGTAGGGTCCAACTCGGAACAGGCATGTCTTCTACTATGCCGACATCTAGATCCTGTTATCAGATTCTAGTGTACTATTGTCTCTTGTTGTACTAGTATGTGCGTGCAGCGTGCACAACTTGGAACTTGTGAACCTCTTATATGGCCATGTGCTCTGTTTCGTTTATTACCAAATAACCTATTATGTGGTATCTATTTCGAGACTGAGCTTTATGTCTCGGTCGTATATGGTGTCGCGGCTGATCCTTCGTATGATGTTGTGTCAGACTGTCAATGTCGAAAAGCCAGAGTGTCGTACACACGAGACTCTGACATGGTAAAACGTCGAAGTAACTTGTTTTCCAACGTACTGGTGTCATGCTGAGATGCTATGCATGTTTCTTACTATCATTTTACATTCCATGTCAATTTGCCTTTTGGCAGGATGATATCCCGAAAGAATGGAGAGACCGAAGAAGAATCAGCCCAGCTGCAGAAGTGCCTCCTTCGATGACCGACTTTGACCCAAAAGGCGCTTATCAAATGCCCTTATCAGGCTCGGACAGTGAGTAGAAGAAGAGCCTATCAAATGCAATGCTCTATAGCCTATACACTGAGCCAAGTGGTAAAATAGTAGTCGTGACTTGTCCCAAGCCAAATAGATTATGTATCTAGGATCTCTTTTAGTGTTCCAGGAGCTAATATCTCACATATTTATCGCGGTAACGTGCTCACATTACTTTCATTTGTTGGACACACACAACAGAAAATGTTCCTTATAATTTCACATGACAAATGTTGATGCAATAGACGAAACAACGTTGTAACTTGTAACAGATATCGTTGTAACTTTTATTGCCCATATCATATGAACTATGAAGCTAGAAAATGATGGGTAGACACTAAGTTACTAATGTGGTATTTTTGATTTTTTGTCGTAAAATTTCGAAGTTGATCGGCTTCTCTTAATGCATTTCAAAAGGAGGCACTTCTGCTGGCATTGAAGCAGACTTCACTGATAAATTTGATGTTTGTACGGATAACAATTGTACAAAATTACCAAAAAAATACAGTAAGTCGTAAAAAGTCGGTTCTTACGGATTAATATGTACCCTTAGGCCCTACGACCTTACATCTCAATTACTGTATTTGTTTATTTTCCATTCCTTGTGAATAATGTTTTAATTAAAGATTAACAACATAAGTAGAAGTGTAGAGCAAAGATGTAATATGTAGTTTGTTTGATTATCCAAAATTACGTGATTTGTTTTTTTCCATGTTCTATCAATTCCTCCATAGAGGAAGAATTTAATTAATTTAGCCCCTAGGTAATTGGAAACTTTCACATGAATTCAATTCTTATAGTCGTTATAGATATGACAAATTGACAACCATACAACTTTGAGCAATTCAAATGAATTATCCAGTTAGAAACCTAGAAACGGTTTCCTAAAGCTAAATTTTGACGAATCAAGAATAGAAGGCAGTAAAGCTGCTTTAGGATATAGTATAAGAGATCATAACGGTAAAATCGTTTTGTTAGGAGCAAAAAAGTGCGGTTCTAATAGTATTCTTGTTGCCGAAGCTCTCGCTTTAAGAGAATGTGTTTTAGCAGCTAAATACTTAGGAATCTCAAAGTTAAGATAATTTATGCGTTATTAACTCGATTCGTAGTACTTGGCAAATTCCTTGAGAAATTTCTAGTATTATCAAGGATGTGAAATTAGACCTTTTTTTCGATGAAGTGATAATTAAACATTGCTTTCGTGAAGCCAACAAGG
>JAOWBH010192750.1:0-18046 GCA_028566215.1 Silene coronaria
TGCATACCTGGCTTAAGAAATTTCTAATATAGATATCCGATCCGAACTAGCACTTTGGATCGGATATCCGATCCGTGCTCTGCCCTAACCTCAATTGCTCACAATGTTTGCCTTTATCACTAAAATGAGACCATCATAAAACCACCCTTATAACAACATTACTCTCATACCCTCGCCCACAAATTGCGAGGTAGGGAGATATAGTCTTACTTTTGTATTAGCAACAAAAAATGGCTATTTTCGAATGACTGAAAACAAAATTTGTGCAAAGAACCGCATTTAAGAACTACACAATAATTCAAAAAAAAGATGGGCATTCGGTTTAGTAAACCATTGAATAACGAGTCTTTGGCTCCATAGTAGCCTAACTTCAGTTTCTATGTCCTACATAATCACCTCAAAATGCGGTTATAAACTTCAACGAGTTATACAAGGCGGTCACAAAATCACAATGTTGCAATGTAAAACAAATAAGTAGCATACGAGTCAACCCGTCTCGCCCCAATTACATCCCTACTTTTTGTTTAGAATATTAGTATACTTAAGGTGTTTGCTAGGTAATATTTGGTCAACTGAGTCTGACTACCAAGTTGTACTTTATGAATGATTAAAAAGAGTTCACACTAATAATAGTATACTACTAATCATCACAGTCCAGATTCACGTGTATACTTAACGTAAACTGCAAGCTTGCATAAATCCCTAGAAAACTCCTCAAAATTAATAAAACCAAATAATGTGGTGGCATTCTTTAAATTTATCGTAATTATTGTGTGAGACGGTCTTACATTATGAGACAGACCATTTGCGAAAAAAATCACTCATTTAATTGCTAATGAATGTCCTTTTTACACAAATGAGTCATCCTACGTGTAAAACCGTCTTAATCTATATGTGTGAAATAAAATATTATTACTAGTAGGCTCATCAAAAATCAGGTGTGCCTGACTGCCTACATATATGCATCCTACTACCAGCAAACCAATACAATTTACAATTAATCACTTTCTGAAAGTCAAAAAACAACCCATAAACCTCTTAATAAAATGGCCCTGAAAAAATCCAACAAAAATCACAAACGATCTTCGACGAAGCGAGTGTCCGCCATTTTTGGCGTCACAGGGCTTGTCGGAAGAGAACTCGCCCGACAATTGAGCTCTAAATGCTCATGGAAGGTGTATGGTATTGCTAGAAGAGGGGAACAACAAAGTTCCCTTCAAGAAAAGAAGGGCAATTACCAGTTCATCTCTTGTGATCTTCTTGATCCTGTAGAAACCCGAAAAAAATTGTCTTTAATGGAAGATGTGACCCATGTTTATTGGGTCACTTGGGCTAGTCAATACCCTCTTGATAGCCCGGAATGCTGTGAGCAAAACAGGGCTATGCTGTCAAATGCTCTGGATGCTATCCTTCCGAATGCACGGTCTTTGAAGCATGTTTCGCTTCAGACAGGAATGAAGCATTATGTTTCATTGCGAGGTTCAGTCGAAAAGGGCAATACTTCAATCTATGATGAAGAATGTCCTAGAGCTTCTACGGGAAATAATTTCTACTATGTCCAAGAAGACTTGCTGAAGGAGAGGCTAGCGGAGTATAATGTAGCATGGTCGGTCCAAAGGCCGGGATTAATTACAGGGTGTTCAACTAAGACTCTGTATAATTTTATGGGTTGTCTATGTATATATGCAAGTATATGCAAGGAATTGAATCTCCCATTTGTGTTTGGAGGGTCAAGGGAATGTTGGGAAGAGACATGTATAGATATCTCGGACGCTCGATTAGTCGCCCAACAACATGTGTGGGCTTCTACCAATGAGAAGATATCATCAACTGAAGGTCAGGCCTTTAATGCCTTAAATGGGGGTTGCTTTACATGGGAGGAAATATGGGATTTGATAGGGAAGAAATTTGGGCTAGAAGTTCCGGAAAATATGTTTCCAGACGAGTTTTTGTATTCCACGGCCATGGCGGATAAGGCCGAGGTTTGGAGGGAGATTGTAAAGAAGAGAGGGTTGGTGGAGACAAAGATGGAAGATTTGGCTAACTGGGTGTTTTTGGATCTGTTGTTTAGGTGCCCGTTGAAGTTATTGGGCACGCGAGCTAAAGCCGACCAAATGGGGTTCAGAAAGAGGTATACAGCATTGGAATCAATATCATATTGGATAGATGAAATGCGAAATGAGAAATTGATACCCTAGAAGAATAGAAGAGTACAAGAGGGGAGAGATCAAAGCATCTGGGTTTAAATTCAACCCTCTTCTGAGTTTGCATATAACTCACATAAACCAGTTAGGGTTTCAATTTTCCTACCGAAATGTTCATACAGAAACTGTTTTTCTTTAACTCAGTGAAAAAAAGTACTTCCTCAATTCTAATCAATTCTATACATTTGATTAAAATATACCTCACATATACTCCACAAATGTATAGAAATGATTACAATGGAGGAAGTACGAGCTAATTGTAATTTGCAGTATTTTAGTACTATAAGTCGATAACTTTGTAAACTAAGTCTGAAGAATAAAGGTCACCATAATTAAAATACATACCCAGAAATAAGCAGCAGCACACGCTCTTTGTAAATTCCTGTATTTTCACCTTTCCTCTCTTCAATGCCACTCTTCCTTGGTACTTGCTGCAGTAGAGTTTCTCTGTCACCATTGTTATCTCTCTCTATGCTACCTTGAAGTTTAACGATATGATGTTGGAATAATCTTTGAGATATCTGAAAGAAACCAAGAAGGCGTCAAGAAAGGCAATCAGGCAGAAACCAATATGCACAGAAAAAGCACAGAAACCAGTGGAGAAATGCACGGTTCTTACCTTATAAACCTAAGCTCATTGCGTCCAAAGCTCTCGGCTATAGCAAGGCACGATGGTCTGATGACAGTTACAGAATATTAACAATAAAAAATGTTCAAGTAACCCAACAAAGGACAAGCCAATATCCATTATGGAAAAGTTGTAAAATTAAGTTCAATTGTGCATTAGTTACAATGTTAACAGCACCAGCCTCTATCGCTTATCCTAACAAAAAGTGTACTACGATAGGCCTATTCTTCTAGCCGCAACTTCTCTTAACCCAAAAAAAGAAACTATAAACTGCACCATAGATCACACTTATGTAAATATCATCGGGTCTTCGCTTTAATGCAAGCAACAGATTTTGTCTTGGACATCTTCCCCTTTTTAGTACTGAAGGATTCATCGTCAGAATCATCACTTTCACCCCCAAGCTTCTTTTTTGATTTCTTGTCACCCTTTCCACACGTTATAATTGTTCTCCTTTCATCACTCTGCACAGCCTCTGATTTATCCTTAGGCCTCCATATGAACAGCGATCTGAAAATAACACCAGCGAAATGATTCACAAACTACTCTTTTTGAGATAAAAAATGACAAAATTAATAACAACAATATCTGAGAACCTCAAAGGCCCACGTCCATGGAAAGAAAGGGGTCGAATGTTACCAAAAATAAACTGTTTCCAAATGACCCGTATCGATGACTTTTACTTAACAACATAACAAGCACAAACAGTATAGCTAGTGATTTTGTTTTATTCCACACACACACAAGTATAGAACTACTAAGATTACCAAAACGACGGTTAATTGTGAATAGTAAAACCTAACACCCTTTTGGTGTATTTTCATTTCTTTTTCTTACCAAAAATCATGCTTGTTAAAGCTCAAAACAAACAGAAGGAAGAGAACACACCTTGAACTACCAGATGCCAAAACGTCATCTTTAGGATGCAACTTATTCACAGGAGTGATAGTTGTGATATTCGGGTCAAGCACCTCAGCAACTAACTGCCCGGTGCTGACATCTATAAAATCAATGGGATGGAGTGCAATGCCATTGTAGTTCTCACTGATGTACCGTCCAATGACAGCCAGAGATTCCGTCGTATCCTGCTCAGATAAAAAAGAGAGTTTTAAGATCTGGTAAAAATGCAAGAATGGACCATGAATGCAAGTTTGATTAGTGTAAGGTAAACCTTTGGATCCCATTCAGCCCGAAAACCAGTTAAATGCCGATTGAAATCATGGCTGTGTACAATTTCCCGGCTTGGGGACTCCATATTCCCATATATTGAATCCCAAACACGAATACGATTATCTTGTGCAGTAGTAAGAATTTTGCTCCCTGTATGCGGCGAAAAATACGCAGAATTTACTACTCGGCGGTGTGAAAGATCAGCAAATGAAGACCCAGCTTCCAACCGCCGTATATCCCATAAGCGAGCCTGTAAAAAGCAACAAAATATTAATAGGACCAAAAATATTACTCCCTCATTCACCTTTTATGACCAATCCTATGAAATTGCCACGTTACCAAATTTGAAAAAGTTTTGGATCTAAAATGTCTAACCTTGCAATTTGAAAAAATGCGTTATGTGAAAGGCAGCTTTTATTGCCCCCCTACTTAACTCTCCTAAATCTTGTGTTAAAACTATAAAGCAAATGGACGGCGATCTACAATGCAGACAAACGAGAACAAAACAAAATGACTTCTTCAAATAAGTAATATGTTGAAAACTAAGGCACTAAATAACAAAAACGCTATTTAACCCAAATATGTCTGAATGACGGAAAAAAAAAACAGAAAATAGAGAACAAAGCTTACATAGTGATCATTTCCACAACTCAGGAGAACATCTGGTTGGACTGGATTACAGTGCAGTCCAACTACCTTAGTACCTTTTTTGTGAATCAGGATAGCCTCGCCTATTTGTTGCTTGGTACGTGCATCCAACCTAAGGGTATGGTTGAATAACAATCAATACAGATCTGTTTATTCAAGTTTATGTGAAAGATAAGCAAAGAACACTGAAACCATCCTTCCCATTTCCCGGTACTGCAAACAAATCATGCATTTGAAAAGCAGCTTAAACGAAAACCACCCTTACTATTTCTTTCCCCTAGGCTAAAATTGGTCTTGCACTTGCAGTCCTATCCAGCGCGAATGCGGACTAGACTGAATAGTTTACACCAAAAATATATCATTCAGCTCAGTATTAAACTTAAAGCAGATTTCCTATAACAGGCCAAAAAGAAGGCAACCTGCATTAGAGTATCCATATTCAAGAAGGCACATTTTCTAAATCAACAAACTCCACTAGAGTATGATTTTGTGACATTGGTGGAAGAGACAGTGGCATTATCCTGCCTTTTAAAAGAGCAACTATATAACTACATATTCATGTTTAGAGCGGTCATATGGGATTCTCACAAGTTAACAGCAAGGAAATCCCAATAAGATTCCCCAACCAGATATACTTCAAACAATAGATAACAACATTGCTCATTAACCGTAGATGCATTGACGTGTCGTCCTCATCCAACTCAACCGCTGAAGCATACTTACATGTGCAGAAAGCCAAAATTATCTGAAACCAGAACTAGCCCTTTCTCCGAGTGGATATCCAGTCCATACAGCATCTTCCACTTGTTTGGCCCCTACAAAACAACAAACAGTATGTTAACGGATCAATACCACTCAAACCTGCAAATCAAGAGCACAGGATAAGAGATCTTCAGAGGGTAAAATTATTACAAACCTGCCAGCCATCGGGATTGAGGTCCATTAATGACTCAGAAATACCAGTCTCTAAGTCAGTGTAACTAGCAGTTCCATCAGACGATGCACCAAAAACAGCTCCATCATTAATGGCACTAAACCTGATTGACAAAAAAAATATTGTCATATACTTGGATCCAGGACAATCCATATGGAACCCAACAAACTCAAAGCAATGGCGTTCTCTATTTTCAGCCTCCTTTCTATAGAAGTGAAATTTAGCTAGGCAGGCTAAAAAGCTTACCTCATACTGTTGAGTAACCAAGAGTGAATATTCCCATAAACAGTCTTCTCAGATACCTTATCAAAATCCCAAACTCCGAGTTGTCCATTCTGGCAAAAAAGGAAAAGAAATTCACAACATTGTGTTACTCTTAGCTATCAAAATGTTTGAATATCAATCAAACTAACATAACAAATAATCGTCAAATGAAGAAGAAGCAAATGAGCCAAACCTTATCCCCTGATAAAAGAATATTGTTATTTGTGGGATGAAACTCCAGACATGTCACTCGTCTACTATGATATCTGATAACGCCACAGGTCACTTGATCAGGGATCAGGTATTCTGGCTTAATCTATGTTGAAACCAAGGAAAAAGCAAGATAAACAGACGATCAGACCAGTAAGGACTAAATGCAATGACTGCACACAGAAAAAACTATTTTTAAGTCCACCGAAACCCAACTCAACAAAACCATCGAAATCTCCACAAAAGACATAAAAAGACAATGGTCAACTTACAGCAGGAACACGGGGTTTTAGCTGGCGTTCAAAGATATAATTCACTGAATGCTGAGTGCTTCTCCGAGGTGCTGGAATAACACCATGCTCCATAGCAACTCGGTGAGGACAAAACATTGTTGTATGCCCTTCATCACCAAGACCGACAATTATGAGTATATCAAAGACATTATTGTTGTACTGAGCAGTGAGCACAAAACCCCTTTCAAACACCAAAAAGAAGCTCCACCAAATAGGTAAATAAAAAGCATTACACGTTGAATCATATAGCAAAGCAACGTGCATAAAACTGAAAACAAAATTTAGATAAGTCGCAACATTGTAAAAGGTACATAAAGGTTAATACTCAATTCCCTAGTAGGGGGAGGGCATTGTAATGTAGGAAGCTGACAACTCAAGGGTAATGATTTGGCCAGAGGAAGGCATTCTTCTTCCATGGACATTGGATGCATAACAGCAAAAAGCCCCTGTCATCTCAGAGGAAAACTCCGTGGAATAGTCTATAGTGGCAGTGGAAATTGGCATTATGAGGTCCCCCAAATTTAAACGGAATAATGAATTATTTTGGGATAAACCAAGATGAATCTGCAATTCTTTTATGGTACGGAGGAAGAATCTCTTAAAGTGTAAATACATAATCTAAAACCGAAATATGATGGCCCTTAATTGCTACTAGAACATAGAATCTACCCGTCTGGCATAGATCTCACCTAGCACCACATCACATATATCTAATGTACGCTCAAACCAATCCTCAGAAGCATGACACTGTTAATTCCATCGATGACCACAGTAGTTCGTAACATCACTATTAGTTATCCGTCAGTCACTAACTTACCAATTGATGAAATTATCACATTCACAAATTATCATAGTAAATCAGGTTGTACTGTATTGATGAAATAGTACTTCGCAACATCACTAATCCATCAATGAAATTATCACACTCACATTCACTAACTTGCCATTTTCAAATTCATACTCATATCTATGATATACTGTATCTCTCAATCTATTAGGTCCTTACCCCAATGCCTCAAAGCGGAACAATTTCTGCTAACCCAAAATGAAAATTACGGCAACAATTGCATCAACGCGGTCTAGGATTCATAGTAGAACACAAAAATTTCCACAGGCAAACTACTAATGAGCTAAGGTGAACTAGATAAACAAATTTCTACCACTCCAATTAAAACATCCAAAATGCGAGGTTAACACACACAAGTAACAAAACATACCAGGCAATTTACAAAGAAAACAAGGCTTCATAGGGCAATCAATGTAAGTAGCCCCTTGAAATCCCGCTTGATGTCCTCGCTTCTTACACACCTACAGTGACCAAACCAGAATTTACCATTACCAACAACATTTTCACCCATCAAATTACTAATACAATAACGTAAACTAAAAAAAATTGAAACTTTCCTGCTACAGAGCTACCTCCGTCCCAATTATTTATTTACCTTTTCTATTCTATTCTATTCGCAGGGTCACTTAATCAAAGGTAGACAACTAATTGAGACGACGAGAGTACAATTTAACTAAAACATAAACTTTCACCTATCAAACTAGTAATGCAATATTGTAAACTAAAAAATAAAAATTGAAACTTTCATACTCCCCTCGTCCCAATCATTTATTTACCTTTCTTATTCCATACCCGGGATAATTTAATCAAAGGTCAGCAAATAATTCAGACGGGAGTACAATTAAACTAAAAAGCTTCAAACTTTTTTACCGTCCCTGCTAACCCCCTAGTTCCGTCACTAGGGCCCTAACTAAAAGTAATGGGGAATTCCCCATCGCGTATTTTAAAAAACGTATACAATCAAATGAAACAAATGACGAGTTTTAATTAAAAAAAAAAAAAGGAACATACTTTACAAACATTTGCAAGTGAAATAGTAATTGGTTTTTTCTCCTTTTTCTTAATTTCTTCAACAATTTCTTCTTCTTCTTCTTCTTTTTGATTAACAATTTCTTCTTCATCGTCTTCAAATTCATCAACTACACTTGCTTCATCATCAGAAGAACTTTGTTGAGGATCTTCATCATCTTCTTCTTCAATTATGAACTTTGGCGAAACTGCCCTTCTCGTTCTCGGAGGCATTTTCGTCAATTCACTCTCCAAAAATCGGAAATTAGTCTTGTGTAAGACGGTTTTACATAAATCGTATTGGTAAAAAATTGGAGGGGGAAGTGAAGGAGAAGGAGAAGGAGTGTTGGGTTAATTTGAGGGAATGTGAATGTGAACCGCCTTTTTCTATGGGAACTGTGAAGTTTTGGTGAGTTGACGGTTTTGCCCTTTTGTGTATGGGTGGGTTTGGGCGGTTATATTAGGGGTACTTTGGGGATTTCGAGGTTGAAGTTGGCGGGAGATTACGTGGCTTTCTGATTGCCGTATACATTTACAACTACTCCTGGGCTTTGTGAGTTGATCCATACCCGCTGAGATCCGAACTTGATCCAAACCCCAACTGACCTCGTCCGATCCAAATATTTAATGTTGGAAATTGATCTTTATCCTTAAATAACTTGACAATGACAAACACAATAATAATGACCAGCTGGACTCAACCCAATCTGACCAATTTTTAAAATGAAATGATCTGACGAATCCAACTCGGTTGACCCGTTTGTATGTCTGGTGTACTAATAAGCAAAACACAATGATAAGTAAATATCTTGTAAAACGATTTTATTGTTACTTGATGTAATGTAGAGATGATCAAATGAAAGCGAGCTACTATACTCTATAGTCTATTACAACTTACATATCTAAAATGGTTGATCCTAAAGGTAGAAGTTCTATTCTAAAACTTAATTTGTGTCGTGAAATATTTCGTTCTCTTAATACATAACTCAAAAAGTTACGACTAACCTCCCAAAATTAGAAACTTCTCCACATCCAAAAAAACGTTGAAATAACCCGGTCCACCCCGCACCCCGGCTCCCCTGGCCGGAATCCCCAGATTCCAAAAACTTCCTCTTGCCACCACAAATGCAGGGACTGTGGCGGTGGAGAAGCAGGAGGAGGACGAAGTTAACAACACCAGCTTCTACAGCATATCCTAGCAGATGGTGCGCCATGATCGACGTACCCTTCTAATCTCGACGTCTCTAACCCTAAAAAGCGACTATTAACTACACCGTACATCAAATTTATGTACAGATTATCGAGTTTTCGTTTTAATGCAAGCAACAGATTTTGTCTTCAACATCTTTCACTTTTTAGTACTGAAGGATTATTCGTCGTCTGAATCATCACCGTCAGGTCCGTCACCCCCAAACTTCGTTTTTGATATCTCCTCAACCTTTTCACACGTAGTAATTGTTCTCCTTTCTTCACCCTGCACAGCCTTCGATTTATCCTTAGGCCTCCATATGTACAGAGACCTGAAAATAACATCAACGATATGATTCACAAACTGCTCTTTTCTAAACACAAGACAACATCAATAAAACAACAATATCTGAGGGCCTCAACGGCCCCATGTTCATGGAGGGAAAGGGGGTCGAATGTACATAGTCGTAATTTCTTCTCTTACCAAAAATAACTGCTTCCAAATGACCCATATCAACAGACTTTTACACACACAATATAACTACTGAGATTACCAAAACGATGGTTGATTCCATTCCTTTCTCGTACCAAAATGATATAATGTTTCTAACAGCGTAAAACAGTAAAAGGAGAGAAAACAAACCTCCAGCTACCAGATGCCAGAACATCGTCTTTAGGGTGCAACTTATTCACAGGAGTAATAGTTGTGATATTAGGGTTAATCACCTCAGCAACAACCCGCCCAGTGCTGACATCTATAAAATCTATGGGATGGAGTAATATACCGTCCAATGACAGCTAGAGATTCTGATGTATCCTGCTCAGATGAAAAAGAGTATCAAGATCTGATAGAAATGCAAGATTGGACCATAAATGCAGGTTTAATACTTAAAAGGTAAACCTTTGGATCCCATTCAGCCCGAAAACTAGTTATATGTCGGTTGAAATCATGGCTGTGTACAATTTCTCGGCTTGGTGACTTGCCATATATTGAGTCCCAAACACGAATACGATTATCTTGTGAAGTTGTAAGAATTTTGCTCCCTGTATGTGGTGAAAAATATGCAGAATTGACTACTCGGCCATGCGAAAGATCAGCAAAAGAAGACCCTGCTTCCAACCGACGTATATCCCATAAACGAGCCTGTAAAAAGCAACAGGATTATTACTCCCTCATTCTCCTTTTACGACCAATTCTATGGAATTGCCACGTTTCTAAATTGGCAAAGTTTTGGATCTAAAATGTCTCTGTTAACCTTGCAATTTGTATTATTGTATTAGGTAAAACACAAATTTTATTGCCCCTACTTAATTCTCATAACTCCTGTTTTACTCATACTAATCTACATCTTCAAATTAGTAAATATGTTAAAAACTTGTGGCACTAAAAAATGAAAACACTATCTAACCCAAATATGCCTGAAAGATGATGGGAAGAACCAAAACAGAAAATAGAGAACAAAGCTTACATAATGATCGTTACCACAACTCAGGAGAACATCTGGTTGGACAGGATTACAGTGCAGTCCAACAACCTTAGTACCCTTTTTGTGAATCAAGACAGCCTCGCCTATTTGTTTCTCGGTACGCGCATCCAACCTAGGGTATAGTCGAATATCAATCAATATGGATCATGTGAAAGAAATACAAAGAACACTAAAACCACATTTCCCATTTCTTGGCCTTGCATTGAATCATGCACTCGAAAAGCAATTTGAGGCTAAAATCGCCATTCCTACATTTTTTACTACAGACCAAAAATGGTCTCACCATTGTGATCCTATCCAACTCAAATTAGGACTACACTGGATGGTTAACACCAAAAGTATACTAGTGAAGCGTTCTGTAAAAATTGCCCAAAGAAGGCAAACTGCACAAGTGTATCCATATTTAAGATGGCCTGCCATATTTCCACGGGCCAAATCTCGGTGCCGCGGACTTGTTAGGGCACATCATCTAAGTTGACAGCCGCCCACTAGAGTATGACACCGTGGCATTCGTGAAAGTGACAATGGCGTTATCATTTCCCAACAAGGAAGCCGTGATAGGAGTATATATTTATGTTTACAACGGCCATATAAGATTCTTGCAAGATAACAGAAAATAGATTCCGGTAAGAATCCTCAATTAGATAAAATTCAAACAATTAATAGCAAGCTTGCTCATTTAACCCTCGAAGTGTTGACATGTAGACCTAAGTCAACTGCTGTCTAACTGCAAAAGCATACTTACGTGTACAGAAAGCCAAAATTATCTGAAACAAGAATTAGCCCTTTCTCCGAGTGAATATCCAGTCCATACAGCATCTTCCACTTTTTTGTCTACATAACAACATAGAGTAGCTGTTAAAGGATCAATACCACTGAAACCTGCCTACCAAGAACACAGAATAAGAGCTCATAAGATGGTAAAAGTATTACAAACCCGCCAGCCATCAGGATTGAGGTTCACCATTGACTTAGAAATACCGGTCTCTAAGTCAGTACAACTAGCAGTTCCATCTGACGATGCACCAAAAACAGTTCCATCGTTAACGGTGCTAACCCTGATTGACAAAAAAATTACCATATACATGTTACATGACTCCAGAATAATACATTTGGAACCCGACAAATAGGAGTTCTCTAGTTTGAGCCTTTTATCATATAGAAGAGAAATTTAGACAGGCAGACTAAAAATCTTACCTCATATTATTGAGTAACTTAGAGTGAATATTCCCATAAACAGTCTTCTCAGAAAGCTTTACAAAATCCCAAACTCCGAGTTGTCCTTTCTGAGAAAATTAAGGAGGAATGCATAACTCCATACTCATAGCAACCAAAATTTTTATATATCAAGCACACTACCGAACAAATAATCTTCAATTGAAGAAGCAAATGAACCGAACCTTATCTCCTGATAAAAGAATATTGTTATTTGTGGGATGAAACTCCAGACATGTCACTCGTTTACAATGATGTCTGATAATGCCACGGGTCACTTTATCAGGGATCAGATATTCCGGCTTAATCTAAGTTGAATCCAAGGGAAAAGTTAGATAAACAGATGATCAGGCCATTAAAGACTAAATGCAATGACAACTGCACACAGTGGACCTATTTGTAAGTCCACTACAACCCAATACAACAAAACCATCGAAATTTCCCACAAAATAAGACATGAAAGACATTGGTTGACTTACAGCAGGAACATGCGGTCTTAGCTGGCGTTCAAAAATATAATTCACTGAATGTTGAGTGCTTCTTCGAGGTGGAATAACACCATGCTCCATAGCAACTCGGTGAGGACAAAACATTGTTGTATGCCCTTCATCACCAAAACCGATAATTACGAGTCATGTCAAAGACATCAGTGTTGTACTAAGCACAAAACCCCTTCCGAACACCAAAGGAACATCCACCAAATTGAAAGTAGGGGAAAAAAAAGCATCGCATGTTGAATCATATAGCAAAGCAACGTGCACAGTACAAAAAGGTTTATAACCTAGTACAAGGACATTGGAATGTAGAAAAATGGCGATTAAAAGGTGATGATTTGGCTAGCGAAAGGCAAACCTCTTCCATGCACAGTAGCTGCATTACAGCTACGGCCCATGTCATATCAAAGAGAAGAACTCCACGGAATAGTGTATAGTGGCAGTGGCATTATGAGGTCCCCGATTTAAACGGGATATGAAGATGTTCGTCATAGTAATTCACCAATCATATTCATACCCATAGTGATCCCCACAATCTATTAGCTCTTACAGAACGACTGCTACAATATCCACAGCCTTACCCCAAATGCTTCAAAGACTCCCGCAAATACTGAAGTAAGAGTTCAAATACTAGACAGCCTTAATCCCTTTCTTAACAAAAGCACATAGAATCGTTTCTACATACCCCCAAAATAAAATTTGTACCAAGAATCACTACAAATAATTACGACTCCACATCAAAAGAAGCTTAATCAGTTTAGTCAGCCATTTTGCTTCAACCCATCATCATACAAAACTAATAAATTTGGTTTAGGTGCATTAAAAATGGCTCCTACTAAACGAAAGATAAGATCACAAATTACGAAACTATGTTCCAATCATAAATTCCAAAATGTGATGCTGTAAAGTCGAGAAATTCGAAAACAAAAACATACCAGGCAATTTACAAAGGAAACAAGGCTTCAGAGGACAATCAATGTAAGTAGCCCCTTGAAATCCCGCTTGATGTCCTCGCTTCTTACATGCCTACAGTGACGGAACCAGAATTTACCGTTAACCAATAAAATTTTCACCCAACAGTGAAATTGAAACTTTCCTACTTCCTCCGTCCCAATCATTTGTTTAACCCTTCCGTCTCCGTCATTGGTTTACTTTTTTACTATACGCGCGCAAGATTTTAGTTAAAACTAAACAAATAAACACAAATGTAGTTTTAGTAGTACTTTCTTTTATCGCGTATTTTAAAAAACGTATACAATCAAATGAAACAGACAAAATTATTAGAGAATATTAGTATTAGAGATATTAGGTAAAATAAGATATTAGTCAAAGATAATATTATGGTTACCGTAATATTATCTAGAATATTTTAGGAATATTCTCGGAGTATTCTCCGAGACCTCTACTATATATTGTAAGCTATTCTATCAATAACATTTACCTCATTCAGTTATACAATTATTAACAAAAATATTATTTAAAAAGAAACTGTAAAACTGATATGAGAAAGATTACTTGTATTCTCAATAATTGAATCGAGTTACAGAGGTGTGCATATATACACAAACAACCTAGTCAAAGCCTACATCTCTTGCCTAAACTAATACCTATAATTTAGGCAACTAAAAGATACATACAATAATATGGGTACACAATAGTATGTTAACTAAATAACAATTCTAATATCACGGAATATTACGCTTAACATGTCTCAGAATATTACGCTTAACAGTCCCCCTCAAGTTGGAGCACTAGGTAAACCGATGCCCAACTTGAACTGCAAATATCCAAATGCCTCCCGTCCAAGAGCCTTAGTAAACAAATCCGCAATTTGCTCTTTACTTCTAACGTGCATAGTCGAAATTGTATTGTCAAGAAGATGTTTACGTATAAAATGACAATCAATTTCAATATGCTTCGTGCGATCATGAAATACGGGATTTCTTGCTATGTGTAGAGCCGCTTGATTATCACAAAACATCCGCATTGGTCGAGTATGCTCGATTCCCAGTGAACTAAGGAAGCTTTTTAACCAAATCAACTCACTAGTTAAAGCCCCCATTGCTCGATATTCGGCTTCGGCTGACGATCTTGCCACCGTCCCTTGTTTCTTAGCCTTCCACGAGACTGGTGTTCCTCCTAATGCTACGAAATAACCCGTCAAAGACCGTCTAGTCAAAGGACAACTTGCCCAATCCGAGTCGGAATACCCATAAAGTTGCAAGTCTGAATCACGGCTCATTATTATGCCTTTACCCGGACTGCCTTTTATATATCGAATTGCTCGGAGTGCTGCATCCATATGTTCTTTTCGCGGTTCATGAACAAATTGGGATAATATATGTACCACATATACAAGGTCTGGTCGAGTAATCGTCAAGTAAACGAGTCGGCCTACTAACCGCCTATACTTCAACGGATCTTTCAGAATGGCCCCTGTTGCCAATGCCAACTTGTGGTTTTGCTGAACGGGTGTGTCTATTGGCTTAGCCCCCGTCATTCCCGCTTCAGCAACTATCTCCATTGCGTACTTCCTTTGGCAAAGAAAGAGACCCTTAGGCCCGGTGGCAACTTCAATTCCTAGGAAGTATTTCAGCCTTCCTAAGTCCTTAATACCATAGCTTTTGTTCAAGAAATCTTTGAGTTGATTGCTAGCCGCTTCGTCATTACTAACAATAATCATATCGTCGACGTATATTAATACTCCAACAAATATGTGACCTTTGTTATACGTAAAAAACGAATAGTCAGCTAATGATTGAATAAAACCATAATTCTTCAACGACTCCGTCAACTTTGCAAACCAATTTCTCGAAGCTTGTTTCAAACCGTATAAAGATTTTAACAGTTTGCAAACTTTATTTGAGCCTTCTACCTGAAAACCTTGGGGCAATTTCATATAAACTTCTTCATTTAAATCTCCATGGAGAAATGCATTATTAACATCCAATTGCGTTATAATCCAATTTTTAGCTACGGCAACGGCCAATAAACAACGAACACTCGTCATCTTAGCAACCGGAGCAAAAGTTTCATGATAATCTATACCTTCGACTTGCGTGAACCCTTGTGCTACCAAGCGTGCTTTATATCGTTCTATCGTCCCATCGGCTTTATATTTTACCTTGTATACCCATTTACAACCGATTGGTCGCTTTCCGTTAGGTAAGTCAGTAACTTTCCACGTACCATTGCTCTCAAGTGCCTCAATTTCTCGAACCATGGCTTTCCTCCATTCGATGCTCTTGGCTGCCTCCATGTAATTATTTGGCTCCTTGATGGCATCAATAGTTGCTAAATAAGTCCTGTAAGAAGCAGAAAAACAACCAGTAGTGACATAATTTTCTATTGGATAACGGGTACCTTTCTTTGACGATGTCGACTGAACTGGGAGAGCATCATTGATGGGGTTTATAATTCGAGTTGATTTGCATACATAGTCCTTCTTCCAATACGGTTCGAATTTTTGACGAGCTCCTCGTCCTTGTAACTCACCTTCTCTGGTTCCCATTTCAACACCTGATGCCTCCTCTGTTTGGTGTTCCGTGAGTGTTGTTTCTTCGGCCCCAACATTGGTATTGTCCCTCTCGACAACAGCCTCCCCATTTTCGACATCGAAAATGTGCTTTTCCTCGTCACCATTAACCACAGACTCATCAATAAATACAGGCTGTTCACGAGTTGTTATGACATGCTCTAAATCATTCAATGGACCTGCCCCTGTACCAGAATGTACACCTTCGGCAAAATGGAAGACGTGCTCGTAAAAAATGACATCTCTTGACACCTGAATTTTCTTAAGTGTAAGGTCATAGACGCGCCATCCTTTCTTTCCGTAAGGGTAGCCAACAAACACACATCGCTTGCCTCTTTCACCGAATTTATCTTTAGGTTTCTCCTTATTATGAGCATAACAAATACACCCGAAAACACGTAAATTATCAAGACATGGCTTATGGCCATACAATATTTCATACGGAGTGAGTCCACCAAGTAATCGTGTGGGAGTACGGTTAATGAGAAAAGCAGCAGTTTGAACACACTCACCCCAAAATTCTAAAGGTAGGTTAGCTTGGAAACGCAGGGCTCGGGCTTTTTCTAGTATATGTCGATGTTTCCGTTCTACCCTTCCATTTTGTTGAGGTGTGTCGATGTTACTAGTTCGAAAAATTATACCATGGTCATTATAATAATCTTTTAATGCCCCTGAAAGAAACTCGGTACCATTGTCGCTTTGAACTACCTTGACACGTTTATCAAATTGGTTGTTAATCATTTTGCAAAAATTAATTAACAAGGTAGCAGCTTCACCTCTATCCTTCATTAGGAATACCCAAACACCCCTACTACAATCGTCAACAATGGTCAGAAAATAATGAGCTCCCGACAAGCTTTTTGTTTTATAAGGTCCCCATATGTCACAATGAATCAAAGCAAATATAACCGTACTTCTCTTATTATTAACTTGAAAAGCTGTGCGAGTTTGCTTTGCTCGACAACAAGGATCACAAATGTCATAAGAATTCCAAACTAAATTATTACCAACCAAAGCCGAAAAGTAAGGGAGAATACTACTAGAAGGATGACCGAGTCTTTTATGCCAAAGGCGAGCATCACCATTAACAACCGTCTTTGCAGACACTTCCTTTCCGTCATTCTTCATAAAATAAACCCCATCTTTGTACTCACCCCGTCCAATCTGCATCATCGTAGACTGGTCCTGTATAACACAATAGTCAAGATGGAAAGTCACTACACAGTTATTTTCTTCAATTAATTGTCTTACGGAAATTAAATCACAAGTCAAATTAGGGACGTAAAGCACATCCTGTAACACAAAATCATTATTCAAGGTGACGCTTCCTCGTTCTTGGGCAACAATATGCGTTCCATCAGGCAATCCGACCTTTGATGGCGCCCCATTCCATATTCGGTCAAGCAATCCTCGTTGACCTGTCATGTGGTGCGATGCACCACTATCGATTAACCAATTACCAGAAATTGTAGTATTTGTACCTGCCAGTTTTTGGCTACCTTCTGTTTTAGTCACCAAGAGACTACGCAGCTGCACCACTTCCTCTGCCGTGAGCTTCTCTTTCTCGCTTGCCACGGCTACATTGGCCACTTGATTAGTGCTCTTGGTGTCGAGGCCATTGCGCATCGCATCTGACCAAAAATCATAATGATCACCGTTGAAAATAGCTTGAGTTAACATCAAACTAGGGTTATCTGACGGATAAAGATACAGTGGCGACGAAGGAGGTATCGACTCAATTTTCTTGTCCTCGTCACCCTGACTTATTATATCTCCTCCTATTTTTGTCATTGTTTGTGTAGAAAAAAAAAAAGGGCTCAAGATCTTAATGCTCTGATACCATCTAAAACTGATATGAGAAAGATTACTTGTATTCTCAATAATTGAATCGAGTTACAGAGGTGTGCATATATACACAAAC
>JAOWBH010192860.1:0-18033 GCA_028566215.1 Silene coronaria
GGTAAACAATGAAATGCAGTTTATGTAATGTTTCATTTCAGTTTAAAGATATTATGGTTTTCAGAAATTTACAGGTCGTATCCCTAACACAACTCTCAGGCAGTAATTGGCCTCATCATCGAGTTATGTGAACTAGAAATGCCTCCAACACACACACCCACTGAAGGTAGACCATGCTATGTACCAGATAAATCACAGTAATGATAAAGGCTTTAACATACACAACTCTCAACTACAACATTAATGTTCAGTCATCATTGAGCTATCAAACTGCAATTTAAATGGTTTAGCACACACACCCATTCAATGGTAGACCATGTGGTGGCTTCACTAGTTCAAGTTATGGCCACTTACCTTAAACAAAAGTTTCAGAAAAAGTTGACTCTCACACCAGTAAGGTAATAACATCACTGAGTCAATCTCTTAGTCCAAAATGAACTTCACTGAGGATTAAGTTTGTAATCAAATTATGAACAATGCAATGTAATGTAATGAAAACAAATTAAGAGAATGAAATTGCTGTATTAAAATAAGTAAACATGTATTCTGAATTTGTAAAGAAAACATCTTTACATACAATACCAAGCAATTAACGAAATTAACAGAAGTTACACAAATATTTCAGCCAGTTAATGTACAGAATTTAGTCAGTAAATTAGTCAACATGTTTTCTGAAATGTGATCCTGTTAATAACACATTATTATGAGATGAGACGAGCTGTAGTTCACCTACTGAAGACCTAAGACCAAAATCTTTACATACAATACCACATTCAATCTACAGAAAAACCACAAGTCCAACCATACAAATTCTGGAACATGAACAAACCACTTGATACAAATGAACGCAGCAGGTCAAAGTTGTACAGACACAAGAATCCCAAACACAAAATCTAAATTTAATCTAGAATAAAAACCTTAATCAAGAATAAAAACCTTAATCTGGAAATTGCTATCGATTGCTATCTAAATATTAATCTGGAAATTGCTATCAAAATCAAATGTAATCATCAATCATCAACTACAAACCCAATACTGTCATCAACTACAAACCCAATACTGTCATCATCAATCCCAGAACAGGAAACGATTAAATAACTGAACTTAAACGATTTAATTAACGACATGAACTCCGCAACAACAACAACAACAACTACACAACATAAACAAATTACAGAATATAACATTGCAACAGAAATTATAACAGTACATCAAAAACGCCTAACATCCTAAACAACATACACAAATTACAGTACAGCAGAAACGATGCAAAACAACATCAACAAATCCAGTACAACAGAAACTTGCAAAACAACAGCAAAACAGTCCAACAACATTAGAACTACGAACCCAGCGAAACAATTATAACCCCAGAAACAACATCAATAACCTCAAAATTTATTTAACTTAAACGATTAAGGCTAAATAACCAATAAATAACCAATAAAAACAAGAGTTTAATAGTCATACCACCGATTACTTAGTCGATTTAATTTGCCGGTCCATGTAACTCTTCACATAGGCATTAAATTTCACTGTCCTGGGAGAGTCAGGGGGACAGTTCGCTCTTTCCGCCGCGGCGTCCTCAAACTTCCTCCTTGTAGCAGTCAGATACATGGTATCTGGTGACACCGGTTCAGTCACCACTATCTCAGGGATGGCGTCGCCTTCCGGTGTATTTGGTATGTAGGAAGAGGAAGCGTCGTCGAACTCAGTTTCAGGAACCTGAGTCCCTAAGTCATCCGGACTCAAGGAATCAGGAACAATATAAGTTGGAGGAGGTGAATCTGGAGGAGGAGAATCAAGAAGAACAGGGTTACGTTTAGGTGACTGAACTTCAGATCCGTGGCCCTCCTCTTCCTCATGTGAGCACCCAAGCCACTTGTTGGAGCAGTTTACATGTGATTTATTCATGTTCAAAAATGAAAAAAAATGGTTATTTTAGAGAGAAGAGCGTGCTAACAGCAAGATTTTACAATGGTAATACGGTTTTTGTGGACAGATTTGCAGGTTTAAGATGAGAATGGACGGCGGCGTTAGAAAGAGAGAGGGAGATAGCGAGAGAGAGGGAGAGAGAGAGAGATAGAGAGAGAGAGAGAGAGGGAGATAGCGAGAGAGAGGGAGAGAGAGAGAGAGAGAGAGAGAGAGAGAGAGAGAGAGAGGTTAGGGTTTGATAGAGAATAATCTGGAAGCATTATTTGAGGGTTGGTGAGGGTAGGTGAGGAGATGAGGGATTTAATGGATATGGTTGGGGAGTTTGGGTATTTTGGGTTTTGATGATCACAGTAATGGATCGTCAAAGTTTTTGGGTTTTGATGATCAAAGATATTGCAGTTCAACTTCAGAATTTTTGAACAACATTTTGGGTTTTGGTGGGTGGGCCTTGTTATTTTTGGAGGGAGTAATTTGGAGGTGGATTGGGTTAGGGAAAGGATGATTGGGTTATTAGTTAGTTTAGGGTGGGTTTTGATGTAAATAAGAGTGGGCCAAGGATGGCATTTTGTGTAAATATGGTGATTTGATTAGGATAAAATAGGAATATTATTTTCTAAATAAGGAAAGTGGTAGTGTGGAGTTGAATGGATGAAAATGGTATAGTGGTAGTGTGGAGTTGAATGGAGGGAGTATAAGTTACTAGTTGTTGTATCACGCACTCCGCGCGCGATACCCCAAGATATTACTACTTACAGGTTTTTATTTGTAATGAGCAACACCGTAAATAGGATGAAGCTCCTACAATACCGAATCGTATTAGAAGGGGTGGCCTTAAGTGATGATGTATAAACATGCGCTAAACAACTTATCTTACTCGCTATTTAGCATATCACTTTCTAAGTGACTGCTCCAACCAGAATAACTTATCTTGCTCGCTATCAGCATATAGGAAAAAAATGGCATGCTGGGGCTAAGATATCCAAATACGGTGAATAATCATACAGAGTTTTTCCTATCTCTTTACGGTAACTGTTCTGACGAGGAAAAGTATAAAAATTAGCTTATATAGTTATATGTACAAGGAAGCGAACACCTACTACAGAACGCAAGCGACTCAAGCTAACTCCCACTTGCAATTTGTCCCCAATCCTCTCCAGTTTGATTTGAGTTAATTAGCTTATTATTGAAGGTAACTCAAGTCAACGTAGGTGAAAAATCTTGATATCGAACACGATACGTCAATATATTATTAACTGCTAGTTTTTCGCTCGACAAATTATTTCAATATGTTCAAATTTATTAACAAGAGTTAACAGAATTATAGGAATGAATGCATTTTCCATCACCATTCCCATTACAACTTTCATATGTGCCAAGGTTCAATGAAATGCATATGCTTTATTTTACGTATCATGGCATTGTTAAATAAAGCTGCCCAATACTAAGTCCATTTGCTGTCCTCTATCCTTGTGTAATATAAAATACATTGGCAATATAAGTTTCGGCTGAAGATAAGTATATCAGAATTGTTCATCAAAGTACAAACACCAGCTCAAAGTTAGACATAATAAAATAAATTCCTTTCGTACAATAAAACTAATTTAGCGGAAGACGGTTTCTCAGGAGACCTACCGAATGCCTTATAGAAGAGGTTAAATTGACGTCATTCCAAACGTTGTGTGCTGAAATCTAAGCATAAGATGATAAGTTTCTATATGGCCCATAGGCCATAGTTCCAATGAAGATAACACTGTTGAGGCTAATGATCAGGTGAAATACACTAGCGTTAAGCAAAGGGGATGAAAAAACCCCCAGATTCCACGACCCGGCCTGAACAGCTCCTGTGCGATCCAACCTGAAATCATGAGAATGTGGTATATAATACACTATAGTGTCGGTATGATATGAAACAATCCACATAAGAAGAGAACTCTACTCACTAATTTACCACCAACTCTATTCTAAAGAGGACTTTACTCGTGTCATTTAGGTTCCTAATAGCTTAATCCATGACAACTAACCAACCATCCTACCCTTCCCTCCTTCCCCCTTTACCTCCTCCTTCAACAATATATTATGCCATGTCCCCCCTAGACCCACTATTAGCCATTAAGCTCCTATTGTGACTCCCCTCACTCCAACTCCCTAAGGTCACCCCTAAATTATACCCCACAAAGATACCCTTTTTTTTTTTACTGTGCATCCCCAACTCCTCCACCATTGACTACTCGGAAGACATAACAAGGAAGTTTCGAAAACTACAACTCAACACAATTAGACAATAGTAATTAGCGGCATTAATTCAACACGAGTTTGTGATTTAACAATATCCAGTGAAACATTAAAGAACAACAAAACCCACATTATAGGCCGCCTCAGAAACTTCTTACACCAAAGGCTAAGTTAGAGATCTCAAGTGTTAAAGATCCACATAAAATTATTTAAACATCTTTTTGATTAGGCATTTCATAGTATAAAATGGTTAACTTGATCAGCTAACGTCACAATGATACTTAAAAAGTTGTGGACTTAATTATTACTCCAGTCACTTCTTAATTCTCTATATAATAACAACGTAGTGAAGGTCGGCAACATGTAATATCAATAGATGCAGTCGTCATGATATTAATATCTATGGAGTATGGATGCATGCTATTCACCTAACCTAATCTCTTTTTCTCTTGCCGAACTCCTCCTTTCCCTTCCCCTCTCCCTCCCCATAGTAAAATGATAAACATGGGAAAAAAAACCACAAAAAAACTAAAAGGTTTTAAATTTTTTGTTGCATTACGTACACTCTCGCTCCTCGTTGACAAGTACCTCTCAGTTCCCATTTTAATATAAAAAAATCATATTAAATGTGTTTTAACTGTTCTGGTGCATTACGTACACTATCGCTCATCGTTGGCAAGTACCTCACAGTTTCCATTTTAATATTAAAAAAATCATATTAAATGTGTTTCTATTGCACTCATATCTAACTCCATTACATTCTTAATTTTTGTCTAGTCTTGAACATTCGCCACCACTGTATGCTATATTAGTCCAAAAAGTACAGTGGTGGCAAATTAATATTATTAGCGCAACAAGCTCTCCCTTAGTCTAGAAAAACACGAAAACAAAAAGTCACAGCATTCCATAATAAGAGCATTCGTGTAGTGAACGTGTCCGACACGTACAAAAGCAATTAATATTATGATTTAGCAAACGTTTATACACAGTGAAATAACATAGCACTTGGTCATTAAGATGTTCTAAGCTCCTTTGTGTTGAGAAATAAAGATAATGTACCAAACACAACTGTGTGCCTTGGAAAAAATGAAAACTAAAATGTAAACATCCATAAGAATTCACTTTTTATTGATATAACTATCACGCTCTCTAGGTCTTTTTAACATAGTATAACAGATAGAAAAGGCAAGTTCAGGGTAGAAATGCTCCAGGTTAACAATTGACCATGAAAAATACATGCATTAAGAGCATCACCTAGTTCTGTATGGTTGAACTCTAAAAAGAGGCCTGCAAAGCGCAACGTGATCACGAGGAATCAAACACAGCTCTGAACTGTTCTTAAGAAAGACGTTGCCAGCATTAATTCCAATGCCATTTAGAAATACATGTTTTACATGATAGGAAAGACAAATTAGTCTCAAAAGATTGATTCTTTTTCTTATACTCCGTATTTGTTTTTTAACAATTACTGGAGTTCTGATTCTTTTGTTATTCTCAACCCTTCAAAGCTCAGTTTTTTTTTTTTTTTTGTTATTCAACAATCTAATGTAGGATGTTTGTGAATGCAATCTTAGCACTATGGTTCTTATGAACTACTTTGTAGGAGATGGTTGTCACTTTGTCGATTCTGGACTTATGCGGCACTTTGAAAATGTTATTGTGAATAAAGGCTCTGCATATTACCTACCTCTCACCTCTTTGTAAGTACAGGAGCAAGAATGGCGATAATGTTTATTGACATTATGTGGTTAGAAAATTAAACAGAAAAAATGTGTAAAAAAGAAAAACCAGATGAAAATTTCGTACTACTTCTTTCTTGTTAGGAATTGCAACTCGGGCTTGTAGCGACCACCGTGAACCATTACCTAATACATTTAACAAGCAATCACTTTATACAGTAGAAAGATGAACAGAATATTTAACCATAATCAAAGTGTTTGTGATCAACACCCAATAAGTCACTTTTTCTAGCATGGAAAGAACACGAGGTTTGCACCGAAAGCGGACAGTGTTTCTGAGTCTCCAATTTGGATCAACCCCTCCCCCCGTATCTTTTGTTCACATACTATTCTCTTTCCTCTTTCCTCTTTCCTCTTTCTCTCTTTGTTCCTCCCTCCCTCCTCTCCTCCTCCATATCTCAAGTATTACACTGTATCATTGAACAATGTGAAGATCACATTAAACCATTTCTTATATGCTCGCCTAACAAAAAACCCTCATCAACAGTCACCGAGTTGATAATCATTAACAAGCAAGTCAAAATCTCCTAAATTCGAGTTTCCTTGCATCCCACGATAATCCCTAGTCTATAAATCTTAAGGAGAAGGCCTAAGAATCACATTTTCCCTCTTGAACATAATTTATTTCTCCCTGGAACCTCTATTTAAACAACTAAGAGTAATAGTCTGAGATGAGTGTAGGACTCGTTTTGAAGGAGAACCAATGGCTGACTGAGAAGTGAGACCCTTACTTAACCAAGAGAACCAATGGCTGACTGAGAAGTGAGACCCTTAACCAAGAGAACCAATGCGGAGTTGTCTAATAGCTACACCTTCGACATCAACTCATTGCTTGGAAATTATGATTTTTCATCAGTAGACTTTGGTACTTTACACGGAATTGAGAAAAGGAAACATGCTCCTTGTTGACACCATAAATATCTTTAAAATATTCATTAAAGAGATCTCTAATTTCCACAATATCAAAGGTCCAAGAGGAGTCTGCTTTCTTAATGCCAATGATAAGATTCCAGTTATGCCTAGCTTTAACCGAATTAAAGAAAAAACGAGTAGAAGCATCTCCATCTTTATTCCAATTCAACTTTGCCCGCTGCTTCCAATAAATAGAAGCGGCTTTATTAAATTCAATATAGTCAGAATGATAATTAACATAATCATCCTCCTTCTTGCCCTTAAAAATATTTTCTAGTTCATCTTCTAATTTATCATCGAAGTCAGACCACTTTTCAATCCAAGATTTTCTCTTAGCAAGGGTCCATTGTTTAAAGGCCTTACACACTCTCTCTTCAATTTATAATGAAGCTTAACAGCAATCGAGCCTCTGTCATAACCAACCCACTGATCTTTGAGCAACTGAAGGCATTCATCAAATTCAAAACTCCATGCTTCCATCCTAAATAACTTTCTCTTGTTCTTGCCAAATAGGTTGGTATCAAAGATAATAGGTGCATGATCCCAAACATTGTATAGGAAGATGCTTGATTCCCGAATTAGGACACATAAAAACCCACAATTAGCCACAAACCAATGAGTTTATCGGCATAGAACACACAAAATCAAACCATCATAAGAAAGCTTTTGACCTGATGAATCGGGTTGCTGTCTAGATCTACCCGGGTCGCCATAGATGAGATGCGTTTGAGGTGAACAAGGATGTTTTATTTGACTAATAAATAAAGGAGAGTGGAAGGATGAAATCAGAATTGCAAAGAAGAGAGGAAAGGTGTGATAGAGAAGCGAGAGAAGTGAAAGGAGCAAGTGGGGTTATAGATATTAGTGTAGCTTGAAACGCAGCGTTTGGTGGAGCACAGTTGCCAAAGTTGTGCGCACTGGTACTGTTCATTATGAACAGTAAATATCCTTGCTCATATTTTTATAAGGGGGATAGATTAAGCACTTCCCAGTGATTATCTACTCACTGAAAAATCAGAGATTTTGAACAGTTTATTCAATAATGTGCTAGTAGGTTTTGTCAGTAGCTTCGAGTGGGGCATGACCTAACCTAAAGCTTATAAACTGTGCTTTTTGTATAACACCAATAAGTAGTGGAAGCTTACTAGTATACTGTATTATGGTAGTACAGTATTGCTTACGGGTCATCTGGATACATCCCCTTCTTATCGTACGAGAAATATCGGATGATGTTGATGAGTTATACATTTCTACTTGCTTTTCTTGTTTCCAATATCATACTATGATGCATAGATAAAATTCTATAGCAAACAGGAATTTGGGTGCATAATTTTCATATAGTATCTGGAGTAATTTTACATAAGCACTGTTTATGAGTTATTGGATCATAATACCGTATACATGGTGCAGTCTGAATTGTAAAACCACACTGTACTACTAATTATATAAACCTTACTGTATGCTTAGATTTAGCACAACCTTAATGACATCTTATAATCAATTAATTACCCTACAATTACTTCGAATTTCGCCTTGATCACCAGTGAGAACACCAATCTGACCCATCTTAACCATAGCATTAGCAAAGTCCCTTCCCCAAAGAAACGGGTTCCGCGCGTACTGGGTCACTAGTGATGCAGTTCCTGAGTCTGAAATGAGAGTCTGGTCTGATGTGAACAAGCCGCGATTAGCTAGAATATTCCTGTAGTAAGCAGTGTCTGAAACTGTGGGACTGACAGGGTCCATTGGAACCACAATGTTTGCTCCTGCGTTCATCCCTGCCGGGCAGATACTCTTGAGTCGAGCAGCATATGATGGATCGATGCTCGGATCCTGCGTTGTCTGTGCATTGAATGCATACAATCTTTGGCCGAAGGTTGGGCAGTGAGCTCGGCCTATTGTATGAGCTCCTGCAGTAACATATATTTGCCAAATGCTGTCAATCTTTCAATGACGCCAAAGAGTACAGTCCCTTCGTTTTCGGAATATAATGGACTAACTGAAACTGATTCCTCTAACTCTTTGTGCTTCATATTTTCATTAAAATGATCGTCCTGTTTTTGGGTGTCACTTAAAAATTGAAAAATAACTTGTTTGTTATGACGTGCTTCATATCGTACTTGCACAATACATCAATGTTAACCATCAAGGCGAGAGCTCAATGGTGGCTTTTTAGTGGATTTGGAATATGGAAAAGCTGATGCAAATAGGTTAAGGCTATGTTGCTCAGACAACTTTTGTTGTGTATCGAGTTTCCAACACTTGGAGTGTGCGACACAACACCACACTTAGGACACTTGAATTTCTCTGAAAATAAGAGGCTTTAGAGAATTTAATTACCAGATAAGATAACCATCTCAGCTTGTGTGAATCCCTTGGTAGCAAATAATGTAGTGAGCGAATTGACATCAGCAGATGGTGAAGGAAGGTTAGTGTTGGTATCTGAAGCAATGGATACTCTACCATCTTTTCTTCCTGCTTCAACATCATAACCCATTCCTCCAGTCTGCATTAAACGAAAATCATACAAAGTTTATAGGACAATTTTCTTTGTAGCAATAAATCTTAGGGTTTTATAATTATGCAGTTTGTTTACCATTTCCACACTGTCTCTAGCAGCATAGGCTGTTATGTCAGCACACGATACGACACCTGGGCACATATACTCAAGTCGAGTCTTTGCATTGTCGATAACCTCGAACCCTCGAAGACTAGGGTAATTTGCTGGTGAATCTTTCTCTGCAGTGTTTCCAGGAGTCGATTCGAGGAGGACCGATCCATCACATCCCTGCCAATATACCAGGTATGTTAGCTTGGTACTCCTAATTTATGACTTTAATGTACTTCTGTCTCACTAGATAACTTGTACAGTGTAACTTTTGAATCGCTGTTTATGTTAACACATGCAAGTAGAGCAAAAGCAGTAGTCGAATCCTCATTGTTTACTTCATAAAACAAGCCTAAAAGAAAACGTTAACTATTGAACGAGTCCATGCTAAAATGAAATACGTAAAAGATGAAAACAATTAGTACAAGTTTTACAGTGTTTATAGTATGATACAATGAAACTTAAAATTTCTAATATAATTTGAAGTTTCACCTACTAAACCATAAACATTGCATATTTTATATACAAATTTGCTCAATTTTGTGGGTATGAAGCTGGATTTATTTTTCCCTGAATTTAAAACAGTCTAACAGCGTAGGAAGTTGGTAAACTACATGCAAAAGTTACTTCATTTATAAGGGTATGTGGTCTATTCATAGACATGTAAAATTATAAACTTACTCTAACAAAACAGTCATGGAAGTGCAGCCTAACAAGGCCAGCAGCAACTCCCTTGTTTTGGAAAAACGCTTGTCGAACCGCGTCTTTGATAACATACTCAACCATGGGGCATGACTGCATGTAGTACCCTATTTGCAGTTGCGCTTCCAAACAACTACTAAGACTTAATAAGACCAATATTGAAAAAACATTTGTCTTTGTTGAAAAAACAAGACATTTCCTAATTAAGCCCATGTTTTATTTCTTTTAGACAACTTGGTATGTTTTCTTACTTGATTTGGTGAACTTATGGACCTTGGTCAAGTCCTTTTATAGTCTAAAGAATGACACTATTGAGCTATGTTGTCTCATATGTAATTACACCTTGCGCCCCGTTTCTTTGATTAAAATACCCCTTACAAAGAATGAAAAGATAAACAAATGATTGAGACGGAGGGAGTATTTGATTAATTAAGTTGCGTGATCTTAACTTTTGAGTGCTGTATGAGAAAGCAGTAGACTGTATGTCATAATTAGTTTAGGCTTATAAAGCTATAATGCAGGAGGAGATAAACGACAGAAGACTTGGTTAGATTTACATTTGTTTAATCTGATTGTGGCTCACTTATATTAGCACTGTGGGAATGTGCTAATTAATGATATTGACCCATAAATGAGGGCTGCGCTCGCGGATTAATCAGGAAGTGTCCACTGTGTTTTGACTAATTAAGTGGAACTATATTGAGAGCTAACCAAGGGGATAAATCTATATTAGTTCCGTTCGTATGTCTGTTAGCTTAGTTGGTACTTCGGTAAGTAGTATCGATACATGGTCATACAACTCAATCAATATTAAAACCGCATTGTAACTCCCTTATATAAACGGTGAAGGTTTATTGTGTCTACCTCAACCATTAGCGTCATGCACTTGATGGGTGAAGTGCGCGTTTGACTATTTTTCCACCTTAGGCGAAGGGAGCCATAAAGCCTGTTTTTCGATATTGACGGGTTTTGATACCTTCAATGAATTATTACCCATTATTAAGCTATCTGACATTTGTTGTATTACTTATCAAGCATGAGGGGTATTCGCATGAAGAAGCATGTCTTATGGCATTAGACCATTGATTCCGAGTATGTACACTTGTACAGCTTAAGCTCAACTCCATTCAGTTAAGTTAGGTCAAGTTAAGCTCCATTCATTATGGTTCTGTTCAGCTAGTTTCAGCCGGAAATAACATGGCGTTAGACTTGTGGTTGTGGTTGTCTTCACTGATATAATCATATTAGAACGATAAGTTTAAGTACACTTACATTAGTGATCAGCCGCCGACTTTGTCTTCTATCTAATCTTCAACCCTCAACTAAGCCATCCCCATTTTCTGCACATTCTCCTTCAGCAAATCACAATCTAGATGCATGGAGAGTGATGCAAGGCAACTTAAGTTTGCTATTGTAGCACTCATCGAAATAGTAATAAAATAGAATTGAAGGTCATCAAAACATTACAAAAAATATTCATCATTCAATGCAACGTGATATAATTTTTTGAATATGATGTTTTTGTCATCAAAGTGGAGTTTGAGGAGGATTGTCAACTGTTAAAGTTATCTGGAATTAAGAATACCATCAATGGACATGTTGTTTTATAAAATTGCAGGGTCTTATTCGGTTTGCACTAATAGGCTTAGTCAGATTCAAACCAAGTAGAATCACTAGGGCAACAACATAACTACATTCTTTATTGGGTGGTAAACTCGAAAATTTTAGTTAAACTAGATAATCTGCTTATTTATCAGTTGATTAAAGTGTTTTAAGGTTAGAATGTGGTCTTGTAAATCTTTACTCTGTAACTTTCATTTGAAGCTTACAATTGTCACAGACAATATTAATTACTCGTACTTTTCTGGACTCGGAACTTAACAATGAGTACACAAACTTATTGATCGACTTAGCAAATTGTTGACATGGATTAGTTTATTTTCCTGCAGCTAGCATGAATCTCTCCATCAGTTCCAGTGAGGACTTGTATATGACTCATCTTAATCATAGCTTGTACAAAATCAGCTTGCCAAGCCAACCCTTGTGCTGCGTAAAATGCTACCTGTCGAGTCGTGACCTGGCTGGCTGGCTGTCTAAGAGTGTCTGATCAGAGGTAAATAATCCATTATGCTGGAAAAGATTCCCATTATATCTTTCCGAGCCTATGATAGGTCGCAAGTTTGAATATTGTCTGCTCGTAATTTTACTTACCTTGAACCTCCTTTTTCTGAAAACAATATATACGGGAGTAATTCATACGGAGCATTATACTACTCCGACTTTGTTGTGGAAGGGTAATAATAAGGAAGTACTTGACCAACACAAGTTTTAGGCTAAATTGTAAGTTAAGCTGGAGAATGCATGCATTCGGAATTTATTCTTCCAAGCATTCGAAATGATAGATATAGACGGGATTTGGATCATTTTGTGTTAATAACAGCAAGACAATAATACAAAACCTGTAAATTAGGATTGAATAGAGAAACAAATATTATATATGTAATAGATCTGTTAAAATAAGAATGATTGCATCCAACTAAATTGACAAGGACAGAAGAATTACTACTCCATGAAGAAAATAGATAGTGCAATCGAGTTATAAAGTGGTACTAATTGTATTTTGAGACGATGCCAGATTGCCAGCCACGTTGTTAGAACAAGAACATAGATCTATGTAAAACCCAATGATGAGGTTAGTTATAAAAGAGACAATGCAAGTAAGTATGCAACTACACTACAAATAATTGAATGATAATTGGGCCGAAACCAATAACATAAACAAGTTTAAGTATGGAGCGTGTAACTGAATTCGAGCTAACAATGATTTTTAAAAGAAACAGGCAAGACTCATAATTTACATAATGTTGAGTTTCAGACGGTGTGGGTTCGGAGCAATTTGGATCATCCCATTTCTCTTTTCATTTCCTCTCTAATACACTCGTACATTAATATATTTTCTCTTTCTGTTCATTAAAATTTTATTTTTGTAGAATGATTATGTAAACATATGGAAGTCAAGGTCAATGATTGTATGAGTCAATGTTGACTAGTTAGTTAGAGTTAGTTTGTAGCACTATAAATACAAATTACTCACTTCAATATAACTAATTCTCTCATTATAATCATACAATAACCAAAGCTTGATAATCACATCAATGGAGTTCTACTCTTCTTCACATGGTATCAGAGCACCAAGTTGATGATCCGCATTATTTTCTGGCGTCGTTCTCCTTTATTTGGTGTGATTCTTCCTCTTTTCTTCTCGTTTCTTGTTTTTCCTTCGATTCTTGCGATTTGTTTACTATAATAATGGCTAATGATGCGAATTCAATTTTTTCTGCTACACCTGCTAATGCATATGAAGCTTTTGATGATCCTTAATACATTTCGAATTCAGATCAACATGGTTTAAAATTGTCTGAGATTAAGTTCAATGGTGAACACTTTTTACAGTGAAAACATGAGGTTTATCAGGCATTACTCGCTAAAAATAAGGAAGGTTTCGTTGATGGATCATTTAGGATTGATAAGAAAGATAAGAAATATCATTACTGGTTTCGCTGTGATTTACTTGTTAGGAGATGGATTACTAATTCTATGGAGCCTCATATTGCTGAGACTGTGTTGTATACTGGTAGTGCCAAAGAATTGTGGAGTGAAATTTTAAAAAGATATGGACAAACTAATGGCTTAGAAATTTATCAGTTGAAGAAAGAATTAGGTCAAATTTCTCAAGATAATGCTAGTTTGATTGAATATTATGGGAATTGAGGCATGCTTGGGAAGATCTTGATGCAATTGATCCTATACCTTACTGTACTTGTGGAGCATTGAATATTTGTTCATGTCAGTTGCTTAAGAGGATTGTTGATATGGAGACTAATTCAAAGCTAATTCATTTTTTGATGGGATAAAACAATGCTTTTGAAACTGTTAGGACTACAGTTCTGTGAATGGAGCCCTTGCCTCTATTGAATAGAGCATTAGGTCTTCTGCAATAGATTGAGAAACAGAGACAAATTACTGAGATTGCAGGGATTCAGGTTGAATCAAATGCTTTTTCTACTACTAGGTCTGCTGCAGCTGTTCAGGGTGATTAGAAGAGACAAAAGATGGATGTTTCAGCTGATAATGGTCAGGTGCCACAGAAGTTTTGTACTGGATGCAAGAAAGGAGGACATACTTTGGAGAATTGTTTTATTATTAATCCATGTGAGTTTGTGGCAAGAAAGGTCATCCTGCTATCAATTGTTACATTAGATTGAGACAGCTCAATGGTGGTGCTGCAAGAGGCAGAGGTAGGTATCATAACAATGGTGGCAGGTCCATTATGTATCACAGGAAGGCATATAATGCTAATTCTTTTGATTTTCCTGATAATCCTCTTGAGATTATCTGGACACAAATTTAACAGCCAAGTGCAGAGAGTGGATCAAGCTTTAATGGATGGTATTATGCATAATGTCATGCAACAGGTGCAAAAAGCCATTTCTGATAAATCTACTCCTGCAGCAGCTCCTTCTTCAGTTAATTTTGCAGGTACTGTATTCACAGACTTGTACAGTTGCTCATACTTATGGTCAGATATCATGGATAGTTGATACTAGTGCTTCTGACCATAGATATCTAGTGAAGATATTTTATATGATATAATGTTATTAAGTAAACCTGTTATGATTGGTTTACCTGACGGTTCTATCAAGTTAGTTCATAAAATTGGCAATATTGATCTTACAGCCAATATTAAGTTGAGGAATGTTTTGGTGGTTCCAGATTTTAAGCAAAATTTGTTGTCTGTCAGCAGACTTATACAGCACTCTCCTATGATTGTCTTATTTACTTCTACACATTGTGCTTTCCACGACCTTTCCAGTAAGGTTCCTTTGGGATTAGCTGAAAAGATGAGAGGCTTATACTGGTTTGAACCTCACTTGAAGGATTCTGGGCAGTTTAATAATTCACAGTTAACTACCTTGTTCAATGATTGTAGCGTTTCTTCTTCAAATGTTTGTAATAAGCAGTGTAATGTTGAACTATTTCATTCTAGACTTGGGCATAGCTCTTTTGACAAGCTGTAACATGTAATGACTATTCCTTCTAATAAGAAGTTTTATTGTGAAACATGCATTATGTCCAAATTTCATGTTCAACCATTTCAGAGGAGCCAATCTTATGCACAAAAATTTTTTGAATTAATGCATTTGGATTTATGGGGTCCTTATAGGACTGTTAACAGAACAAGGGCAAAGTATTTCCTGACTGTGTTGGATGATCATTCTAGGGTCACCTGGCTATATTTGTTCCAAAATAAGTCTCAAGTTCATCAATTATTGCAGAACTTCATTTAGTATGTTGCTACTCAGTTTGATTGTAAAATTCAAACTTTTATAAGTGATAAAGGCACTGAGTTTTTTCAAGAGAATTGTTCTCAGTTGTTCTCACAATTTCGTATTGTGCATCAAAGAAGTATAGTAGGAAGACCACAAAAAAATGGTCGAGTAGAGAGGAAACACAGACATTTGGTGGAAACTGCAAGAGCATTAAGGTTACATGCCAATTTACCTATTACGTTTTGGGGAAATAGTGTCTTGACAGCTACTTATTTGATCAATAAGATGCCTACTCCTATTCTAGTGTGGAAGACTTCATTTGAAATTTTATTTAGAAAACAACCAACTTATGATGAGTTAAGGGTATTTGGTTGCTTGTGTTATGCAACTATTGCCAAAACAAATATTGGAAGAGACAAATTTGCTGCCAAAGGTAGAAAATGTGTGTTTATTGGTTATCCATATGGTCAAAAGGATATCAGTTATATGATATGACTCATCATGTCACATTTGTGGCTAGAGATGTTATTTTTCAAGAAGAAGTATTTCCTTTTAAACAATAATCCAGCAATGTCACTGATATTGATGGTTTAGTGGATGTGTTTCATGATTCCTTGTTACCTAGAAGAATTATTTCTACTAATGGTAATACTATAAAGATTGTTGCTTCTAATTCTGACACTTTTACTTTTACTACTGATAATATTCCTACAACTGGACTAAGTACTTTACAAGTTATTATAAATCAAAATGCTTCAGATAGAGTGCATTCTACTAATGTCAAACAATCTACTAGAGCTAAACAACTGTCTACAAGACTTACGGGGTTTTAAGTATCTCATAAGCTGCCAGTTCAATCTTCTGAAGTAAGTCATAAGTCTAATGCTATTCATAGAACTCTATTTGCTGATATGGTGGAATTTTCAGATGAATTTGTTCAATCTCTGGCAAATGTTATCAGTGAAGTTGAACCTTCTTCTTTTTCTCAAGCTCAACAAGATGATAGATGGGTTGATGCTATGCATAAAGAATTGCAGGCACTTGATGCTAATAATACTTGTGAAATGATTGAATTGCCCAAGGGTCACAAACCTATTAGATCAAGATGGGTTTATAAGATTAAACATAAGGCAGATGGGATAGTTGAAAGATTCAAAACTAAGCTTGTTGCTAAGGGTTATAATCAGGTTAAATATAAAGATTACACACATACTTCTCTCCAGTTGCCAAATTTGCTACTGTAAGAGATTTACTTGCTCTTGCTGCATCTAATAATTGACCATTGTTTCAATTGAACATAAACAATGTTTTTTTGCATGGATTTCTGAAAGAGGAGGTGTACATGCTTCCACCAGAAGGGTATACCAAAGTTAAACCAAGACAAGTTTGTAAGCTAAAAAGATCCCTCCATGGTTTGAAGCAAGCTTCTAGGCAATGGAACATTGAATTAACCAAATTCTTACAGAAACACAAGTTCATACAATCAAAGCAAGACTATTCAATTTTTACCGGGCTCAATCCAGATACTCACAAATTTACAATTACATTGGTGTATGTAGATGATGCACTTCTCACAAGAGAATCTATTGAAGAAATTACTCAATTGAAGAAAGATTTACATGAAGCCTTCACTATAAAAGATCTAGGTATAATGAGATTTTTTTTGGTCTAGAAATAGCTAGAAATGATACTGGTTTGTTGATTAACTAGAGGACGTTCATTCTGGACATTCTGAAAGATATGAATATGGAAAATTGTACTCTTGTAGACTTTCCAATGTCCAAGGGACTGAAGCTATCCACTGATGCAAGAGAAATTCTTGACAATCCTGAGCAGTATAGACGTTCAGTTGGCAGACTGTTGTATTTAAACATGACCAGGCTGCCTAACATTTCCTATACTACACAACATTTGAGTCAATTTCTTAAGCAGCCTAGGGTGCCCCATATGCAAGCAGCCATACATGTTGTGAGATATCTCAGGAATACAGTTAATACAAGACTTTTTTACCCTGCTAATACTTCACTCACTATGAATGCTTATAGTGACTCAGACTGGGCACAATGTGCTTTCTCAGGCAGATCCTTAAGTGGTTTTTGCATATTTCTTGGTGATTCTCTAATCTCTTGGAAAACAAAGAAGCAAAAAACAGTAAGTAAAAGCTCAGCAGAAGCAGAATATCGTAACATGTAATTTACAACTTCAGAAATGGTATAGCTTACCAACTTATTGATTGATCTACATGTAAACATTCCCAAGTCAATTCCTTTATTTTGTGATAATCAAACAGCTTAACATATTGCACATGACCTAGTCTTTCATAAACTTACTAAACATTTAGAGGTGGATTGTCATTATTGTAGATACCTCGTATCTGCACCTCTCGCCAATCACCCAATGATGAGTGTGTGAGGAATATCCGTATATTTCTCATTTCCAATTTACCGGATTATAACGAAACTGTTATTAATGATTTATTGTCATAAACGAAATATACAAATATTATTAAGGATAAGAAATCAACCTCCGGTCCAAATGCTTAACGGCCTAAGAACGATACCAAAATAGGTATCCG
>JAOWBH010193079.1:0-18006 GCA_028566215.1 Silene coronaria
TACATTCATACTAAAATGAAACATAATTAAAACCCTAAAATCACCCCAAAACAATTATAATAAATAGAAACCAAAAACATTCAAATACATTTGTTGGATTCAACAGTTGTATGTGACGTTTTTGCATTCTTCTCAAGTAATAATGTTCTCTTTGCTACTCCCTCCTATTCTCTATTTTCTTCTCTTTGTTGGAGGGCACCTGAATTTAGGGAGGGAGTATAATATTATGGGTGAGGTTTGATGATTGGAGAGATGTATGAATAATTATAATTAAATATTAGTAAATGTTATGGGTGGGGTTTGATGATTGGAGAGAGGTAGAAATAATTAGAATTAAATATTAATAAAGAAAATGGTGGGGTTTGGTGATTGAAGAGAGGTAAGAGTATAATATTAATAAAAACTTACCAGAATAAGAAAGGGGAAGAAAACCTGAATAATCCGTTTTAGAAAATAGGGAAGAAAATAGTGAATATGAGGGAGTATTTGTTTTCGTTACCATGTTTATAATTAGATTGATTATGTTCTGGGTTTTTGTTAATTTGTAAAAGGGAGAACATGAAGTTGTAGATTCGAGTAGAAACTATAAAGGGGGATTTAAATAGATGATTTGTTAACTTGTGTGTATAGAGAAGATAAAGGTAGTCGTAGTAGATGAAGATTGTAGCGGATTTTTAGGGTTTTTAGAGAGAGAAGTGAAGATGTAAAAAGTGTGTTTGAAAATTAAATTGAAAATAAGATGTTAGGCTTATGAGATTCAATGTTACTGCATTGGGAAGATAAGATTTTTAATTTTTTTAATTGGAAATATCAATTCTAAGTCATTCTATTACTGCCTACATTAGTCTTACACGCCAACCCCATCCTCATACCATTTTCATAGAATATGGTACTATCCGCGACCCGTTATAAGCTTGTGACGGATACCTCCGTCACAAGCAAGATGGATTGAGTAACTTTAGGTTAAGATTATTGGTAGTGTTGAGACAAGACTTTGGTAAGTCTTGACGACAAGACTCACTCAAGAACACCAATAATCTTTCCAAGTTTTGACTCACCTTAAGACTCTACAAAAGTTTTGACTCCATCATTTTGGTGATGACATTTAATAAATGTCTTTCATGTGTAAACTATTTTTTTCTCATTTTTATTTAAAACCTCACAATAAAAGTGTTGTGCAAAAAGTAGAGTTTGAGGCGAGTTTGACTGATAATGTATAGAGTCTGAGGCGGGTCTGGAGAAAATCTGAACAATAACTTAATAATAAATGTTAGTGAAAAACTGATGTGTCAGAGATTTAAAACTTTGGTAAGTCTTCATAATTATACCCTTAGCTATACCCTACCTATAGGTGACAATCGGGTCACTTGAGTCGGTTACGGGTCGAGTCAAAGCGGGTCGGGTTATATCGGGTTTGAGTTGTACCGGGTCAGCGAGGGTCGGGTCGGTTACGGTTCATGTCAGGTCATCTTCGGGCCGGGTCATCTTCGGGTGACAAGTCGGGTCGGGTCGTTAGGGGGTCAATATCGGGTTAGGTTATTAACATATATTTTCTCTTATTTATTTAGTTTTTGATGGGTTTTTTATGTTTAAACAACGTGAATGTATATTAAATGTAATTTTAAATGAAAATAATTAAGATTAATGTCAATTTGGTCTTATTTACCCCATTATTAAGCTAATTCATTATCAGGTCATCTATCGGGTTGAGTCATTATTGAGTCACGGGTCGGGTCAGGTCGGGTTCGGGTTGACAAAAATAAGAATGTTATCGGTTAACGGGTCGGGTTGGATCGAATCGGTTCGATTTTGGGTCACCCATTTATCAAGTTGTATCAGGTCGGGTCAGCTTTTGCCAGCTCTAAGTCCCTACCTAGCAAGTCATGCACTTAACTAAACACCCCACTTATAACTTGAGTCTCATTAAATGATTAAAATTGGTAAAAGGTCCTTTGAAGAGCTGCTGATTCACATTCTTTAAAAATGACGTCTGGAATTATACAACAATCTGAAGATGAATTATTGTGGGTACAAATCAGTAACTCATAAGACCAAGTAGGGTAATGTAAACGAATTCTGCCTGTACAGATAGGTTGATTGCGAAACTAGTGTAACCTCCAATCTGGCTTATCTTAATTAAATTGATTATACACTCTTTTTATTGCAATTACGTATCTCTTAGATAACGATTGTCTGTCCGTCTCCCTCTGTTATTTCCCCAACCTCCTCACCAAACCCCCTCACCACTCCTCCCACTATTTCAACTTCTCTGGATCGTCAACAACAGTTTTGGAACCAACAAAATGGCGGAGGAATCGGAGAAAATAGTGTATCTCCACGGAGATCTAGACTTGAAAATAGTAGAAGCCCGGCATCTACCCAACATGGACTTAACCTCCGAACGTCTACGCCGCTGTTTCGCACCTTGCAACACCTGCACATCCAAACCCCAAACAACTGGTGACTATGACCATGACCATGACCATGACTCTAAGGTCAAACACCGTCACCGCGCAGTCATCACTAGTGACCCATACGTGGCAGTCTTGGTCCCACAAGCGACGGTAGCACGTACACGTGTCATAACCAACTCTCAAAACCCTCAATGGCATGAGAATTTCCGGATCCCCCTGGCCCACCCTGTTGCCAACCTGGAATTTCAGGTTAAGGATAATGACCTCTTTGGCGCTCAGTTAATCGGCACAGTTTTGATTCCCGCTACCCGAATCGTTACCGGAGATAGTATTTCTGGCTGGTTTCCTATCCTTTCTCCGTATGGGAAGCCGCCCAAACCCGATACCGCACTCTACATTGAGCTGTGTTTCACCCCGTGCGACCGGAACCCCGACTATGCCAGCGGCATACCCGGGGTTGACGGGGTCCGCGGGGCGTATTTTCCGTTGCGAAAGGGGAGTATGGTTAGGTTGTATCAGGATGCGCATGGGGGGGAGGGGTTGTTGCCTGAGATTAATTTGGATGGAGGGCTGAGTTATCAGCATGGGAAATGCTGGGAGGATTTATGTTATGCAATTTCCGAGGCGCATCATATGATTTATGTAGTGGGTTGGTCTGTGTTTCATAAGGTTAAGCTGGTTAGGGAACCTACTAGGCCGCTTCCTCGAGGCGGGGATCTTACTTTGGGAGAGCTGCTTAAGTATAAGTCTGAGGAAGGTGTCAGGGTTTTGTTGTTGGTTTGGGATGATAAGACTTCTCACAGTAAATATTTCATTAACACGGTACTCTTCCTACTCAATTCAATTGCTCGCTTCAATTTATAGCCATTACATTGCTGATATAGGAATCGCTATGCAATTTTACTTTCTTAGGTCTCCAAGTAGTAAAAAATAGGTTTGATTATTTTGAAATGCTGTCGTGTGTACTCATTGTGTAGAAACTATTGTTGTAGGAAGGAGTTATGGCCACTCATGATGAAGAAACACGCAAATTCTTTAAGCATTCTTCGGTTATGTGCGTGCTGTCTCCTCGCTATGCCAGCAGCAAACTTGGCATCTTCAAGCAACATGTAGGTAACTATGAGTATGTTGAATTTCGGCTGACTGAACAGAACATGAGTGAATGATTGGATTGAAATATTTGTACAGCGCATGCTTGCTGAATGTCATTTGTACTGTCATCGTCCTGCAGGTTGTTGGAACCTTGTTTACACATCATCAGAAATGTGTTCTCGTTGATACACAGGCGTACGGTAACAACAGGAAAATTACTGCCTTCATAGGAGGTATAGATCTTTGTGATGGACGTTATGACACTCCTGAACATAGACTATTCCGTGACCTCGACACAGTGTTCAAGGATGATTTTCATAACCCAACATTTCCTGTAAGTAGTATCTTCTATTTATTTTTAATGGGCTGTGATGAGTTAATGGATTCTGTTTTTTTACGCCACCTGCTGGTTGATGTTGAATTTCTGTCCTAATATGTTTAATGTTCTCCCGGTAATGTTGCATTTGCTATAACAAATTCAGATGATACCATTCGATACACTATTCTGTCCATCACCCCTTTTCTCAGTGTCTCTTTATATATGCGTGTTTTTTCACGATGCATGGGTGTGATTTTGGCTAATTTTGGGGACGACCAACCATTTTTGGTAGAAACTGACTTCAAATAATCTTGCAAGTTTTACTTATATTTATCTCTGTTCTGACTTTATTAGGCCGGAACAAAAGCCCCAAGGCAGCCTTGGCATGATTTGCATTGCAGAATTGACGGTCCTGCTGCATATGATGTCCTTATAAATTTTGAGCAGCGTTGGAAGAAAGCAACGAAATGGAAAGAATTTGGATTGCGCAAAAAAATATCTCATTGGCATGATGATGCTTTGATCAAAATAGATCGTATCTCGTGGATACTTAGTCCTCAGCGCACAGTTGTAGATGATGAAGTCACTGTTGTTCCGGGAGAGGATCGTACAGTATGGGTTTCAAAGGAAGACCAACCAGAGACTTGGAATGTTCAGGTTAACATCAGGATTCAGGACCAATCAAACTCATTTTCTGTTTGTTTTGTGCTGTTTTTTTTTTTCTTTACTTAGTTTGTTTTGTGCCTTTGAGTTGCAATGGGCTTGACTAGGCTGATCATACTTGACAGATATTCCGTTCGATTGACTCGGGATCGCTGAGAGGGTTTCCTAAAACTGTCCACGCTGCTGAGGCTCAGGTTTGTATCTTTTGCAACTCTCTTCTGGAAGAAACCCAGTTGTTTATGGATTTATTAGGTTCTGCATATTGGTCGACAAGTTTCCTTCTTGTTTGCTTGTCATATTGTTTGCCAGAGATTGCCAAATGTTTCCAACTATGTTAAGTTTTTAACCCTAAAAGCTTAGTTTTAAAAAATGCGTTTAGAGGATTGAAGGGAAACTTCGAAGGGCTCGCTGAAGCACCAACCAAAGTGCATCGAGGTCCCTTAGGTGTGCCTTTTGCATAAAGCATAGAACAAGGCATACTACAGTGAGACTTCCATAAATAATAATTTTTGTCTAGTTCCTTTTTCCCCCTTTCCTTCGCCACATCATGGCTAAACTAGTCATTTACTGGTTAATCCTCTTTCAAACTAAAAGAAAGTATGTTTGCACAAAGTTTTATTTTGGAAATACAATTTTGTTTGGAAAAACAGTAGGAATGATGCACGTTTTCATGCGGTGCTTTTGGCTTTGATACGCCTCAATGTGCCTCATTGCGCCTTGCACCTTTTAAAACTAAGCCTTAAAGTACACAGCTTCACTGTGGACTTGTGATTAGTTTGATGCGTATTATTCTTTTTAAATAGATTTGCCATTTTATTCACCACTTGTTTCAATTTCATTTTCTCAATTTCTTGTTATTTAATTTCTCTGAGTACTTATTTACGCATTCCTTTTGCATCTCCTCTTATCTTTTCCTAGATTTTCTGATTTTCTCTCCTTTTTATCACTTAAACCTCCTCCACCACCTTTCTCATTCTCATTTATTGCTTTGTTTACCACGTCATAAGGACAATTCCTTAAGGAGGACTGGGTTGCCTCATGGGTAGACATCCCCACATTTCACCTAGGTGGTAAGTTCGCTTGTGTGTTTGGTGAGGTTTATTCTCTCCGTTTCTCCTCCCACCCCATGTATATGACGCTTCTTTTTAGCCAGCCCCAAATCAGTTTGGATGAAGACTTTGTTGTTTGAGGATTTGATTTGCCTTATCTTCTTCAGAACCTGGACTGTTCAAAAGACTTGGTGATAGAGAAAAGCATACAGACAGCTTATATTCAAGCAATCAGATCTGCACAGCGCTTTATATATATCGAAAACCAATATTTCATTGGATCTTCATATGCATGGCCATCCTACAAAAATGCTGGTAAGCCTCATACTATCTGTTATGCCGAAAAGTTTACTATGATTTCTGGGCACATCAGATATTCAGATGCATCGAAGACTGATTTGTTTGAATTTTGAATGTTAGCATGTGTTAATTGTGGATAACCACTCAATCAACAATCTTATCAGGTATTCGTATGCATATTGTCTGTACACAAAAATGAATAAATTTTAATTGCTTACAGATTTTAAGAGCTGGTATTGCTTCATTAGTTTGTGAAAAAGGAGACCAATTAGTGAAGAAGGAATGATGATAGTATTATATACCATAAACCAAGATAACTATAACATCTTATGCTGCGAAACAAGAGTTTGATGTATGAAGAACTAAAGAAGGTGTCTGTCATTTCAGCTATGCTTTAAAAAAAAGCTCCTCAAAACATGGTGACTTATTTAGATACGTATACAAATATTGCATTCTTCCATCTAAAAATTATGGTTACTTTAGATGAGAGGCAATCAGACAATCCTTCTGTGGTATTTTCCTGTTTTAGTTGGAATAAAACAAGCAACCATAAAATTAAAGATGCGGTTGTGTAAATTCATAAAATGTTTGTGATTTCTACTTGATATGGGGAAAGTAAATTTTTTGGATATCTGCAATAGATAACTTTTATTATTTAGGAAACTAAAATTCAAATGTGTGTATCTTAGCTTTCTCAATCAAATAACACTTGCGGGTTCTCGATGAAAACTTGAAAGCTCATAAAATGTACTTTGTCTTCAACAAGAATCAGTTGCGAATCGTCCATAAGTTGTGACTAGTGACACTTCATAACTGTTACTCAAATTATTCACTGATACATTTTCCTGCAATAGGAGCTGATAATTTGATTCCAATGGAGTTGGCCTTGAAAATTGCCAGTAAAATCAGAGCCAAGGAAAGATTTTCTGTGTATGTTGTTATGCCATTGTGGCCGGAAGGTGATCCAAAAACGGCTACGGTGCAAGAAATTTTGTATTGGCAGGTTAGGATATATGATGCCTATATTTATCGTTGACCCCTTCTTTCTCACTTTTCCCCTGTTTCTTTTTTCTTTTTCTTGTGATCTTTTTCCTCTCTTTACTTCTTATGGAACACGGAGTGAAGTGTGAAAATCAGGCGTGGCATGATTGCTGATTATAAACTTTTCTTATAGCCGGTCCTTCTATTGTTTTTTTCCGTACAATATCATTCTCTATTTGATTTAAGCATATTCTTTGAGGGTACAGTTTTGTGGGGAGTTACTTGTTCCTCAGAATAGAAAAATTCCTCATTTGAGCTATAAAGTTTAACATATTCTGATTTTCAATCATAGGGCTGCTAATTTACATAATGCTTCAATTTTGTACTTTTATAAATTTGCCGATCTACTTTACCTTTTTATCTATGTTAGACTGTGAGAAGAGTTAAAACGTAAATTCATTTAGTGGATTGTGCGGATTATAGAAAATTAGTGTCTAAATGTGATGTTCTGCACATTTCGGCCACTTAAGATTACTTCTATGCATTTAATATTTATCTTCATGTAGTTTTGTAAGTCATATTTGATGGGTCTTCCCCCAAGTGTTGGCATTCAATTTTGTAAATTTTTTAGGCCTTAGGAAAACATGTACATATTCTTCGCGATTACTGTTCCTCCCTAAGGAAAGGTATTATTAAATAAATCTCTTTTAGGATTTGTTAGTCAAGCAAATCCACTTCCTACTATAAGCGTCTTATTTCTCTCTGCTTGCTTTTAACATAATAACTTTTGTGGTTGCTTTCTTTCAATGGACATGTGTGTCGACTATTTGTTTATCGAGACCATGACTCCCAACCTCTTTAGAAGAAGCGGACCGTGACACTAAGACAGATCGATTATAATTTGTAGTATTACATCACTGTTAAAATCAACAATGTTTCATTTTTGCAGAGCCAGACAATGCAATCAATGTATGACGTTATTGCACGTGAACTGAAATCAATGCAACTTACAGATTTCAATCCCCAGGACTATCTAAATTTCTATTGTCTTGGCAATCGGGAAGAACCCCCACAGAAGGAAATGGATCAATCTAACGCCAATGACAAGGTAGGCTCATTTATAACACATTTTACTAGCCGATGAATTTTCAGTTTTATCATTGATCAAGCTCTATGCCTGTAGCCGAAATATGAGGTTGCTTGTTAATAAGTGGGGAGAGGCTGTGAGGCTATTTGTTATTGATTTCCTTGCTTCTCTTAAGGTTTTGTACAAACATAGCAGGTTCAAGTTAACCTTAGCTCCATGTGTCTGAGAAACACTATAGATGGAGTGATTTTGTTTGCGGAAAGTAAAACTGAAGTTGCTGTTTATATGCTCCTTCCATTTCACTGGGTTCTTCACACCCTCTTCAAATTTCTGTCACGCCTTCCTCAAATTTCTCCACTTTATTTGGAGAGCATAGAAGAAAGAAGTCAATGAAAGGAGGGAGTACCTTTGAAGAGGTTTAGAGCCCATGGCGTAATTGCCATGATACACATCCACACAATAGACCCTCAGTTTTTTTATGAAATGTTTTCTAAGCCTGCCTCTGTTTTTACTTATGAGATGCATATTGGGTGCAATACTGGGTGCACCATTTTCATTGAATTATTATTTTGATTTTTCTACAAGACGACTCTTTTCACTTTTTCTGTAGGATATATTGTTCACTATTGTTGTTTCATTTTCTTGTCATTGTTGTTAGGGAACAATATAAGAGCAGTGTTATTATTAGGACACCTTATGATTTTACTTTGATCTTTAGCATTCCACTTTTCAGTGCTGTTACCAAACTTCTGCTTTAATGGTTGTAAGCATGTAATAGTGTATCAGAAGATGTGCATGTGCTTTTTGTAGCATTATTATGTGTACTGCTGGGTGTTGCTCCTGTAACAAATCTATTTTATCAGATTTCAGATGCGTACAAATTCGGGCGATTTATGATTTATGTGCATGCTAAGGGAATGATAGTTGATGATGAGTACGTTTTAATGGGTTCGGCCAACATCAATCAAAGGTCTTTAGCTGGTACTAAAGACACAGAAATAGCTATGGGTGCTTATCAACCTCATCACACAACAGCAACAAAAAAGAGACATCCTAGAGGCCAGGTATGCTTGTATAGTCTCGTTGGGAGTTCTTTTGCAATACACGGGTCCTTTCTCTCTCCACAAACTTACTCAGCAGTTCAATTTCTTTCCTTTTTGGTTTACAAATGTCTTTTTAGGTTCGCTCTTGTACAGTTTCTTAATTCCTTTCAAATGATTCATGAGTTCTTGCTCTATGGCAAATGATCTCATTAAACATTTAAACTGATATTCAACGCTTCAGATATTCTAAGTGGTGGATTTAGGGGGGCTGGCAGGGGGTACTCGCCCCCGCTGGACAATGAAAAATGCACAAGTTTTTAGTTAAAATTTTCGAAATTTTTCTGAGTTTACCTTATGGCATTTACTTGTTGACCCCGGCTGAACTGTTTCAACCCTTTCTAATTGTAAATCTGGATATTCTGTGCAATCCTCTATGGTCCATGGGTCATATGGGTATTTTTATAAGAAGGGAATGGTGAATATCTGCAGGCTGTATCTTTTTAGGGAATTGTTTTTTGATGATGATGAATGATGATTAGTGACTTGCTCTTTGATTGAGGATTGTTACAATCAGATGCTGCTGGTATGATTGTTGTTACCCAAATTTTGCTTCTTAGCACTGCTGAATTAGCATCTTTGCTGGAAGAGTATTCAGGCCTAGGGTTTTGGATAATTTTACTAATTTCTACTATCTGTAAGCTGTAGAGTGGCTTGCTACTTGTTAGTTAGAGTTCCATTTGGGAGTTTCTCCCTTTGTAAGTTTATCTATGGTTGGCTTGCTTACCACCTTGTGAAATGGATGTGTTGCAGATATACGGGTATAGAACATCTCTGTGGGCTGAGCATCTGGGGATGTTGGATAGGATATTTGACGAGCCAGAGAGTCTTGAATGCGTGAGAAAGGTGAATGAAATTGCCAAAGATAACTGGAAAAGATTCACAGCCGAGAGTTTTTCGACCTTACAGGGACACCTTCTCAAGTATCCACTGCAGATTGATGCTGATGGTATGGTCGATTCCTTGCCAGACGAAGATTCCTTCCCAGATGTTGGAGGTAAAATTATTGGAGCTCCTTCCCCCACACTCCCCGACGTCCTAACAACCTAAGTTGAAGTGTTTGGCTCCAAGGTGGGATTGCATTGTTTGGTTTTTTCATTTCTTTAAACCCTTGTGTCATCTATTGCTGCCTTTCATCTGGGAGGTTGGAAAGTGTATTGCAACTTGTAAATGCTGCACAGTATCATGTTTGATATCTACTCTTTTGTTTTTGTTTTTATTTTTTTTAAGTCGAGTTTGACAACGTACGTCGTTGAAATGTAATTGTGCAGATACTTTTCTTTTTATTGGCAAGTATTCGAGTTGGGTGAAAATGTGAAATGCTAAATACTACGTACTAAGCTAAATATACGGTAAGACCGTTGAACGGGGTTTACAACCGAATAATGCTTCTATTTCTCGACTTATTGCTGTTATTTAATAAGGTACAGAAGGTATTACAACTTACAAGTCCATTTTACCGGATAGTTAATTAGTTTAACATTTGAAAGTTAATAAGCCAGTAAAATTTATGGCACCTTTTGACAATTTTTTCAGCCAGTAATTATTTTTTTAACCTTGTTTCCTGTACTGCCCTTGAAATAGTTTGTAACAGCAGGGTAAAAAGTGTTGTAAATTGTAATGCTGACCTTTTAGCCAAGAACCAAAACACCCCAACACGTCCTCCCAAACAATTAAACTAACATGCAGAGCACTATTTGTTCCAAATACAATATTTGATTTAAAATGCCGTCTGCTCCTGCTCAGAACTCATACCATTCTATATACAAAAGTCATCAATCTTCTCCGGTTCGGATTTGTAATACATACTTCTGCAGCCATGAACATCAAGAAGCTCAAAATGCCGAAAAGAATGAGGGTAAGCAGTTTAGGGGGTAGCAAACTGAGGGGAATGAAGGTGGCTCAAAGCATCCGAAAGATCAACGTGGCTAACAAGCTAAGAAGCTTTAGGAAACGAAGCAGCGGAGGTGTAGGCGAGGATGGGGGCAGTCGGTTGGGGATACGTCGTAAGAGTAAGAAGTTTTTAGCCATGGTCAAGAAGAATCTAATGAGTAGGCCAAAGTTGGGTGGTCATAGAGGAGGAAGCAAGCGTAATAACAGCAAGAATATTATTATCATTCATAATAATACTAGCATTACCAGCAATGATGAGGATAATAGGAGCAGCTGTGTTGAGGTCAAGGAGATTGCGTCGTTGAAAGAAGAGGATGTCACTTCCATTGACTCCGCACCTCCTACCTCCAGTGACTCTGTGCTGCCCCCTCAAGATGATCAGGAAAGTCTCAAGGAAGAGCAAGTGGTGGAGTCTGACTCCGAGTCTGAGTCTGAGTCCGAGTCCGAGTCTGAATTTGTGGAGGAGGACGATTTTGGGATCATCAGTTTCAGGGAGGACAAAGCTTCCATACATATTCAATCTGTTTTCAGGGCTCATTTGGTAACCATCCCCATCCCTCTCTGCCTCTTTTTCTCCATTATTTATTACAACTAATAATATTTTCCCTTATTATCTTTGCCTTTAATTCTGGTTGGCAAATTTTTTTATTCATATGAATCTTCCAAGGTGAGTGATATTTTGTTATTGAAAAATGAGATTGCATCACTAGGTGGTACTCTTTCATTGATCAATACCACCATCCCGCATACACTATGTAGTGTCCACTAATTTGATGGGGTCTTCTAAAAGTATGTATAGGGTTGTACCGAGACTCGGTACCACCTGGCGGCGCCCTATTAATGTACGTTATTATTTATCACTAGTTCCAATCAGTAGCATTCCTTCCAAATCTTTCGTATGTTGGAAAGGTTATAATTTGGCCTGGGTTCGGAACATGGGAATTTATCCCGTCCCTTCTCTCCCTCCAAGAAAGGGTTACTGGCGATAGTTCTTGTTAAACCGAGTAGTGTACTACTGTATTAATTATACATGGTTAATTAATGTGATTTTTTGATCATTTAGGCAAGGAGGGCGTTCAGAGCATTGAAGAGCCTGGTGAAGCTGCAAGCAGTGGTTCGTGGAGTATGTGTGAGAAGACAGGCACGTATAGCGTTACACTGTATCAACACACTGGCTCGGCTACAGCTTAAGGTTCAAGCCAGGCAGCTTCGTTGTGGACCCAATCACGCTGTCGCTGCTTGATTTTTTGTTCCAAGGAAATCGCTACTGCAAGCAGCATACCCTTTGACATAGGGGTTGATGTAAAATTTCAGCAGTACAATCGAAAGTAGAGTTAGGTAACCATGGCTCTGCAACTTCTCAACTTACCTACAGAGGACTATTGTTTTTCTGTTCCACCTTTGTTTTGACTTGCTTTTATTTTGCTTCTACTTCGTATCAGTTGATGCAATGCTTGTATTTGGGAATTACGTCGTAATAGAGGTACTTCCTCCTTATGTTTCAGAAACCACCATTCTAGGTTGTAATGGATGTTAATGGAAATAGATGAACAAAAGCGATTGATTTTCGGTGACAGGCAGTAGTGCAGTACCTTCGTTCTCATTAAAACCCTGTTTATAAATGAGAAGTGAAAAATAGTTCATACTGTTGTTCCATAGAGCTAGATGACATGAACCCTACGGTTTTGCATAGTTGAATACAGGGTTATATTTTGAAGGTGACTTGATGTTACAGCCTGAAATTCACCTTACTCGGTGCCGTCGGTGGGATCAAGATGGTTTCAGTAACACAGCTATTTCAAGTTGAAATTTTCAGCTGCATACTACTCAGAAATTTGCTGTTTTACTGTTGCCTAGCTTGCAACTTTTTTTAGCCAAGACTAACCTTGTTCCCAGCATGATTCCATTTCCAATGGAACCAAAAAATTGTTTTCTTTTGCGGCCTATAAATATGATACTCAATAACTGAAATGACTCACTAAACAAGTCTACATTTCTTTTACGATAAAGTTAGCACGAGGCAAATACAATATCAACATAATTCTCATTTAAATGTAATAACACCAAAACAAGAAGTCTATGTTTTTATCACAATGGTATAAGATGGTGTACGTACAAGTATACAACTACACTTTACATATGGGTCATTTGGATGGGGTGAAGGTTGGGTCATTACAGGTCGAGTCAATTTTGCTTCCGCAACTTTCCAGTCATTTTTGGGTGAAGATTTTTTATTTCAAAGAGTTATTTTGGATGTTACGGGATCATTTGAATTGAGGTCAAGTCATTTTACATTGGGACATTTTTGAGTTTCAAGTCGACTACGGTTAAAAAATTTTCGAGGACGAATCTGCTAGGGTGAATACAAATCGGCTCATTCGGGTCGAGTCTCTACAACTCTACAAAGTACTCCGTAGTCCATTTTTAGAGAAGAGCAGGATAGAAAAGACTGGTGTACTCCATTAGAAGAATGTGGGCAACATCAATAGGACTTGGACATGGAGTCCTCCATTGCAATTCCCTTCCTCATTCTCGTCAATCTTCATCATCTTTTTCACCTCCAGTATTCCTACCAACTAAATCCCACTCCCTCTCTTCCTCCACCGCACTCGTTTCGTCCAATTTTAACCTTGAAGATGATGAAGAAGACGAACCACAAGTCATTGGCGACTGTCTCGTCTTTGAAGACGGAGTTTTCGAAGACCCGTTTCTCCAACAACACTCAAACTCGACTCCGTCCGAAACACAACAGGACAGCAGCTTAATCCCTGAAGAGTGGACTCAAGCTGTTGAGGAAATCAACTTAACTAAGAAAGAAAGACGCAAAATTGCACAACAAACTCAATTTGGGCAGCGTATTTTTAACAAGAAGAAGGCGAATTGTGTTAATTTGGAGGAGTATATGCGGTTTCATGATTATAAGATGTCGCAATTAAAACCCATTGTTCTTGATAATCCATCCGAGTTTTCGACCAAAAAAGAGGATCATTTAGATGTTAATCGTAGTGATAATTCTAGGGTTGAGCCTGTTAATCCTAGGCGGGCTGTTTATGGCCGTGGTTTGGATGATATTTCTGAGTTTTTTAATAGTCCCACTTATCAGCCCACTGATGTGGGTACATCCAAAGGTATATTTCCTACTCCGTATCCTTTGTTTTTCCGTCATTTGTTTACCTTTGCTTTTGGCATACCGTTCAGTTTGTAGCTATTGTTATTGAATGACAAATGGATATCAAATTACCCATTAAAAGCGTTATTTTGACCTATAATTGGGACGGAGGGAGTACGTAGTAGTTAGTTATGATTTCCTGCTCGAAATTCATAACCTTGTTTTGAAAGGAAAAGTGTATATTGATTTGGATGAAGGATAATTAATTGCTCCCTTGATAGTGAGTGGTGCTGTGATTGTGTTTAGTAGGGTATGATGAGATGCGCCATGGTGGGAATGAAGATTGAATTTTGATGACAAATCGTGAATAATTAGTGAAAGGTTCCCACAAACCAGCATAGTGCTGTATTTGAGAAGTAATAGAGCTGTAATGGTTGTTTCAACTACTTACTACTCAGAAACTGTTCAGCAGCTTAAATTATAGTAGCAGCCAACAGCTAATTTGTGTAGCTTGTTAATGACATCTGCGTGCTACATAAGAAAGATGGTGTCTGTAAATTGTTAGTTGATCTCACATTAACTCTATTGTCTTTTTGTTGGGGAAATAGGACGTCAAAAGTTATTCACGAAGGAGGAGAAAGTCCTTATGAATGCTAGGATACCAAAACTTGCAATTGCAACCTCGGTAAGTTGTAATGTTGTTGGAGTCTTTACATGTGCCTTTACGTCTGTGTCCAATATTAGTTTGCATGTTTGAGCTTTTCTTGGCAGGTTATGGCTTAGTTTCTCTCTAATTGAAGGATGATAGTTCACTCTTATATTACAGCATATTTTGTTTCGTATCATTGACTGCGTATAATCAACTATTTTGCAGCTAAAGTGGTTGCCTCTGCATACCCTTGCTGCTTGTGGTGAATTTTACCTTCTGAACGCTTTGTTGAGACATGAAGTTGATATTAATGCAGTCGATCAGGTTTGTATGATAGTTGCAGCCCTTGCAGGCATACATTAGTCTCCATAACTTATTGGCTTATCCTTTTCCTAACTCGGAACAATATTTTGGTCTGGTTTTATGTCTTTTCAGGATGGTTTAACAGCTCTTCATAAAGCCATAATTTGCAAAAAACAGGCTATCACAAATTTTCTGTTGAGAGAGTCGGCTAATTCTTCTGTTCGCGATAAGGTGAGAAGAATATTGTACCTCTGTTGGGAAGAATAGTTTTCATGCTATTGATAGTTGCAATATATAATGCTACCTCCATCCCATTTATATTGTCCCCACTGGGCTATAGGTTGTTTAGAAGATTTGGCGGTCAATTATCATTAGTACCCTTTGACTTAAAGAATTTACGTGTAGAGGTGCCACTCTCGCATTAGGAGGGCCAATGGGATGAAAAGTGTGTAGTGATCCCTCCATTATATTGTCCCTATTTGACTAGAGGTCATATTTAAAATTTAGTGATGAAATGTCACGAGTACCCCTATACTAACCCTTGATTTAGAGAACCAACAAGTAGAGATTCCTATGACTTTCCATTCCCCCCATTATGTGACACTATTTCACAAGGTAATTTACATTTATTTTTACCAAATATCGAAAGGAGACAATTTATTTGGGATGGGTAAATGTACCAAATATCGAAAGGAGACAATTTATTTGGGATGGACCTTAAAGGAAATGGGGATAATCAAAATGGGATGGAAGAAGTACTTGAATAGGGATAGTATGGGAACTCCACCCTTTTAACATAGCCACACACGGAAAGGGGACAATGGGTCAATGGGGACAATCTAAATGGGATAGAGGGAGTAAGTAATAATGCATTGTTACATTTTTGTTTTCTAGCCCGAACTTTCCGATTTGGTTGGCTGTGTCATTTATACTTTTGCTTGACTATCAAGTCTTGTTATCTTCGCTCTATTCCCATCTATCTGCTATTGACTGGTATGAAGTGAAAGAGTTTTGATATCTAACTGTACCGTGAAAAATGAAAAAGGGAATTCCTGTAAATAACGGCATTTTCTGTGTGAAACAATTAAATATTTGTTAAGTTTAGTTGTGATTTAAAGTTTGAGAGATCTGATAAATGTCCTTTTCCCCTGTTGTTGGATCATCGTGGTTATTGGTTGTCTAATGGATGTCCTAGCTTGACTAGAATATTGATAAAAATATTGATAAATGTACACCGTCTTGTTAGAAATCATGTTCTTGCGGGAGGTTGAACTAGTGTCTATGTTGGCCTTTTGGGTTTAATATGACATGATCAACTGGGTCCTATTTGCTTATGGTTTTTTTGAGCTTACTGTAATGCTAAGGTCATCTTGCATAAATTGACGAGTTTGCAAATTTGCACCTTATATATTGTTTGTTTGTCAATGATCATTAGGATGGAGCAACATTAATGCATTATGCTGTTCGAAGTACATCAAGCGAGGCAATCAAAACATTGTTACTACACAATGTTGATATCAACGCTCAGGACAATGTATGAACCTACCATTTGCAACGTTCCTTGATACCATTTCAATTACTCAAATTAAAAAGTGTCTGCCTTTGTTTTTAGGATGGATGGACACCACTTCATCTTGCAGTTCAGGCACGAAGAACAGATATTGTGAGGCTACTATTAATTAAAGGAGCTAACAAGACACTGAAGAACCAGGCAAGTTTCAATTCATATACATAAGAATTAGTATCAGCTGAATCATTCGAGCACTTGCCTTGAATTGATTATTAGATTGTTACATAATTGCAAAGCATTTTTATTCATATTGATGTGTTCTACGGGATCAGAGTCATCAAAAGCAAATGGCCGTGTATTGGGCCTAGGGCTGTGGAGGAAAAGAAGGGCATGGGTTGCTTAGGTTTAAGCCGTAAACAATATCTGAGCCTTATTTCCCCATTTTAAGACTGTGGTGTTGAGGGAGACCTTCACGGCACGTAGGGTTGTGTATGTGTGAGTTACGTCTGGTAAAAGTTATGATAACATAATACGATGCTTCTGAAACAACTAATAGATTTAAGAATCGTCACTGGTTCTCCTCTCCTTGATGTTCAAATATCTAGTAAACAAACAGGTAGTTGATATTGTAGATGCTCTTTATCACGGAGGATGATGGGTTCCATATGGTTTAATACTGAAAATTTGTTATATACCAGGACGGTGTAACTCCGTTGGAGCTTTGCCTACATTCTGGTAAAGACAGCAAGACATACGCGCTCATCAAGCTATTGAAGCTGTTACCCAGCCAACGGTGTTGATTGAATGAATGAATGTAAAATGTAGGGAGTAAAAGACAACGGCTGGGGGTTTTAGCTCAGGAATTGTATGACAGCTGCTGTAAATGCTCCTCCATCCTATTGTAAACTGTTAAAATGTGATTGTAATTAGTAATAGTGGTAGGTATTCCATATTTGGCTATTGTAGACATTGTCTCTAGTATTGATTGTGTGTTGTTTGGAGCATGGCAAATCTAGCTAACATTTTCTATTCTACTGTAACATAGCAACATAAATGAAAGATAATTGTCGGCACGTCGCTCTATTATTAGTCATAAAGTTGGCAATAATATTTGTCAATTGCTATTTTGACTTATGTTACTCGTATATGCTCAATATAAACGTGTCAGTTTGGTGGTAATTGGAAACAGAGCCACAGTATTTGCTCACGTCTTTATTATCATTCAACTTGACACACTCACACGATAATGAATTAATAGGCTTACATACTCATATCGAGTTGGTTACATTGCATTTGCCTGTTGTCAAATCAATACAAGAATTATTCTATTCAACTCGTTTTAAGTTTAAGATAAATTTCATAAAAAATTGGGTTAGTTAAAAGATTAATGTGGATGTGAATCATGTGATTGGTGTTATTATCTGGCGAGGGACATACTTAATGTTAATAAAATATCTCCGAAGTAATGAGTCATCCTCATTATCTTGAAACCCAAATACTTTTTACTTTATAAGAAATAATCCTCTATCATCTTCAT
>JAOWBH010193190.1:0-18004 GCA_028566215.1 Silene coronaria
CGTTTATTCACCTTTTGATAAACTATCGCTTACAAAGAATAAAAAAGTTAAAACAAAGTAATACTCGGTATTTCTATAGTTTTGACCTTCAATTCTCAACACTCTAAAATCGAAAGCTTGTTTGGGAACTCTTTTGAACTTTTGAGGGAACTTCTGAAATCAAGTACTACGGAATTAAAGACGGTATGAGAAACCAGCTTTGAGTTCCCAAAAATCTAAGATCAAAATTATAATACGGAGTATGAATCAATGGTATTTTAATTGATAGCAATAAAAATCGATACATAAACAAACATGCAAGAACCGAAATAATTCGTAATATGAACAATTTCGTAAGAAACAAACGGTTTGTATGCAAAATGTAGATATGAACGTTGAACAATCATTTGGATGCCTTGAAACTTTTTTCCGCAAAATGTGTACGCCATTGTCTTCGTGTTTAGAAGCTTCGCCTTGATCATTTATTTGCTTGTCATCTTCACCATGTTTACTTTTATGATTTTTTTTGGGTGTAAACCGGAGTGTCCACCGTCGACAACAATGTATAATTCCCTCGTCGCGGGTGCTCTCACGAAGAAACGCTTCAATGAGATTAACCCCTTGAAGAAGTAACGCTTTGCTTCCAGTGCGCTTAAGTTACTGTTGGAGGCCAAGGTCGTAATGGAAAACTCGGAAAACTTCAATGAATCGTATGGAGTGACACAATTATTTGGATGGGGGGTTCAGTTTAAAGCTCTGAAACAAGCGAGCACCTTTTCTCCTAACTTCATGGACGATATATCTGGCATTATTTTCTTGACCAGAAGCTTCTTCTTTGTCGTCATTTTTCCGATAACGTTCATGGTTTAGAGACATGAAATGCTTGATAGAGACCAGACTCTCCACATAACCTCTTGAATACCAGAGTTTCCCATTACGTCGAGTGGGCTTAAGTTGATGGGTGTCAAGGTCGTAATGGAATACTTCTTCAGTTTCTGCTGCTTTCTGTATTGCAACGAGTAGTTCATGCTCGTTCAACCAAAAGTTAAAAGGCCGCAGAGGTTCGTGATCAGGAAATTTAATAGCTATTTCTTTGCTCCAAATCCAATCTTTGAGTACCCACACATCAATAAACCTGCTATTGAAATCCCATCTTTTCGGGAAACAGCTGAGGCAAGCTTGACATCTTGTCGACGATAACAATTGATGTTCATGAGTTTCAGGGAGATGACAGAATGGCATAGGCAACTCCTTCAAAACATCATCCACCACGTCGAATGATACAATGACGTTGATCTTGTCAATGTATTTATATGCCAGCCAATTGCACATTCGTCCATTTGCACTCGATGCCATATCTCCTTTTAAACTGAAATAGCATTGAGAATCACTAACTTGCAAAGTACGCCAATGTCCACTGCGTAAAGAGTATACATCCACTACTGTGCCAGGGTAGTTAGTATTACGATTAAAGGGGAATGCGACAACCTTGTAGTCATTATTAATCGAATCAAACCCAAGCGCGGTCCATTTGTCCATATTTGGGCATCGTGGCAGCAACAACACCTCTTGAATTGCCGGGTTGCACAACAAGACCTCACCCTCCGAATATAAATAAAAGCAAATGATGCCGTGACATGAATTAGACACGAGCATTGGAACGTCAGGTACACATACAAACTTCTTCAGAAAACGGAAGGTTTTTGCTTCATCAAAAGCGTACAAACATGGCTTACGAGATCTTTGAAGGTCAAACATATAATCAGCATTGTCCAACACTGTAGACGATGATAAGGCTCGACCAAGATTTGCATACAATTGTGAAGCGTATCAACGATTTCACAGGAAGGTAACATAAAATCTCCAAAACCAACTCGTCTGGAATATTTGTGGGGCGGCCTCTGCTTTCGTCTTCCATATCTCTTCAATTCAGGTAGTCTCTACAGCATCAACGTTTCATGGTAAATTGTTTCCTAGTTACATACATCTGCAAACGAAAGATACAAACATATTGTAGTCTCTAACCCATCTAACCCATATATATACCGTACACGGGTTTTCTTTCCTTAAGTTATAATCTCCTACACCTTATACAATTATCGAATTTTACTAGGAGATAGACTTAAAGTAGTCTTTAACCCATATGATTATGATACATATTAATAATCAAATTGGAGTATATAATTTTTACAACATTACCAATACCAATTTCATTAAGAGTTGGAGTACGTCAAGAGTCGTAATATGGGTAGCACTTGGTTTACCTTAAGACGGCCATATTCTTGTTAAGCGGATAATAATACCCTATATCAGTAGATGAGACAGGAGTATCATTCCTTAGATGTCTCATCCATCTATTCAAGCCGGTTTATTGTTTAAACGAATTTGTCTGCCCTGTAACCAAAATAAAAAACGAACTTAAACAAAGTTTTTGTGTACTAGGAGATGAGTTGCTGCAGGTTTAGAATTTCTTTTTTTTGCACCAAAAAAAAAAGAATTTCTTCTTTCAATTTTTTTTTTCTCACCTTACTTAATACAATGGCTGTGCAAGTAGAAACTCAAGGCCCTGCTATTCTGCTACCCACCAAAGAAGGGATTTTTTTTTTGATATAAATATTTTATTTCGAATTAAGGTTCGCCAATGTCAAAATGGCATCCAGAAAAATTGATAAAATTATAATTTCATTTCCGGCCAATCAATTTAAACATTATTGCGATATAAAGAGCGATTGTTGGCATTATTGTTTAGTTTCTGTTGATCTACAATACGTCTTAAAAGGCGTTTTTTAAGATTGAATTGCTGGAATTTCATGCGTTTTGCATGATAAGATGAAGATGTCGTCAAACTACTACGTATACTTGCGGAGTAATTGGTAAAGGCTATAAAGTGTGAACATCTAAAAATTTCAATAATTATGTCTTCTTCATCATGGAAAGGTTGGGTAGGAAATTGATTAAAAGAAAAAAGAGTAAAGGGTAATATAAGGACCTATCTAAGTTTCCACTTAAGGGATTATGAGTAACTCCGTTAACTTTTATTGAAACTTGTTTTATTTAAAGAATTCAACTATTCAAGCTACATCTATCTTGACTATCGGCAATCCTATTTTAACACAATGGTCTTCTAGCCAAATTATCAAAGAGAAATGCCTTACTTAAGGAATATCAGATAAGAAAAGCACTCAAATGTTGCTGAAGGCAGCCTAAAAGGGAAGCAATTTTTTTGTACAATTTGGTTTTGTAGCCAGTATGTAGGTAAATTTTTCAGCGTGCGAACATGTGTACATGTTGAGCTTCAGCCAAAACGAGTTACCGCAATATTGGAACGAAGGTGGAATTTGATGATTGATTGATTGGCATGGGTTTTTCACTTCTTGGGCATTCGATATGATGATTTAGGGCCAGAATCTGATAGTCAATTGATTATGATCTATGTTACACGGCACTTTATTTTGTGTGTCAAAAACTAACGGCCCGACATTGGAGTGTCCGACATTACAAGAAAGTGTTGGACTTACGGCGACATTTCGACACTTCATTTTAGACAAAATCATTAGAAACTTAATAGAAAATAATCGTTTATAACACTCCGACACTTATGACCAGGGGCGAGTCCAGGATTTTAATTTTGGTGTAGCAAAACATATACTTAAGGTAACGTTATTAGATATTGGCGTAGAAGCCGTAGATATTGGTGTAGCAAATTACAAAATTTTAACCGAAACTTTTGTTTTCGGTGTAGCAGCTGCTACACCAAGCTGAAGGGTGGCCTCGCCCCTGGCTGTTAGCAGTTATGCATTATTATACTGTGTTACCATAATCCCATGATCACCATATGGATCGAACTTGGAAATGCTGCAATACAGAGCAGGCGCATGAGTGGGAAATAGAGGTATATAGCTTGTGTTAAGACCTTTTTGTACTTTGAATTAGCCTTGTGGTTGATGTTGTGATCAGCTTATTAATTACTTGTAGACAGTCTAGTACTAATTAGTTAGTTGACAAGTTTGAGTAGTTGTCTGCAAGTTTAAGATAAAGATATCCGTGCTTAATGGCGGTGTTAAGTTGCTTCTCATATTGAATTTTATGTTTCTGAGGCGCGGGTGTGTATTCAAATGTAGTACAATAGTACCCCACATTTCATAAAAATCATTCAAGTTATTGGCTTAGATTTTTCAGCACTGCGGTGTTGATTGTTGAATTACGACTTATAGTTCTCCACTTTAAAGCTACAGTGTTCTGCAGAGGGAATGATGAAACAAGTTAGGAAAGACGTCTACAGTTCATAAGCCTAGTTGTATTTTGCATTGTTTTTCTTTATTTCAGGCGTTTCTGTGATGTATACTGCTTCATTAGCTCATGGTAAGACTTGTATTTTTCACCTTTAAAGTCATTGTGCTTCAATACACTGGCCATATATGTATTTTTTGTGAATCAGTAACTATTCAATGCAATTTTTAACTCCATTTTTAGTTCGAGTCATCCTAAAGGCAGAAACATGTATCATGTATGAGAATATGAAGTTATCAACACTAACGCAAGGCTGTTTGCTTGTCTACATTAAAGTCACCCCAGCATTAAACCCCTTTACGATGCCATATGAAAAGCTTTGAAATTCCAGGATAATGTTATTGTTGTTTTACCGGAATTTTATGATAGTCATTTGAATTTTATCATTCTTGGTATATATGATGGGAAGTATACTATTAATGCATTTTTTCTTGCTGTCTCAATGGTTCACTCCGGGCAGGAAAGATTTTGGCTAAATAGCAAGGGCGAAACTAGCGACTGTAAAATGGTGGGTGATTTGGATTTCATTGCCGGAAAGTTGGATTGTCGTGGTGGAATATTTAGAGGCTCTGTACGGCGCACTCTTAGACATAAGCCAACCAGACATCGGCCACCATCTCCTCGACCAGCAATGGAGCAGACCCATCTTCACCATTGATCTGGACAGTTCTTAATCAGGAGGTAAGTCTTTTTCTGTCACAAGGAAATTGAAGTCTAATCTGAATACTTCAACTAAATGTACTAGTAGAGTTACTAGAGTAGTAGAGCACCAAATCTTGTGAGGTCATATGATCTGATAATGTTATGTACATAGGATTTTTTTGACAGTAGGGATTGAACATGTCAACCTAAGTCGATTGGATGGTTTTTTTATAGGTAATTTGAATACCCAATTGTACTATAGTAGGGGTGATAGTGAGCCGAGCTAAGTGTGAGTCTAGGGCTGCTCAGCTCGAGATCGACTCGCGGCTTGAGCTGAGCTCGATTCAAGCAACCCAAAAATGCTTATATAGGGTTTGAACTATGGTCATTTGCTTGGAACAAGAAATGAAAACCAACTCTCCCACGTTGATAATTTAGTAATTAAATGTTATTAATTTTATTGAATTAGGATCTCGAGACCCCACTCTACTAAACGTGATTATGCCACTAGGCCTAATACCCAAGTTTTATTTGTTAGATTATTTTATTTTCATGAATTAGATGTAAAGTAAACTCGTTTAAAAAGATTGAAAATGGTAAATTAGAGCGTTAAAAAATATCGAACGGCTCACTAGCTTTTCGAGCCGAGCTTGACCTTGCTTGACTTGACTCACTGAAGACCTGAGCTCGAATCGACCTCACCTCACACGAGCTGTGCTTTGACCGGAATAGAGGGAGTATTTGTCAAGATAAAAGTTTTAAAAGACTACGGAACAACTCAGGAAAGAATCTAATCAATAATATGGAGTATCTAGGAGGGATTTGCCATGCAAAATGTGTGCTAAAATTTAGGAAGATACTTATTATTTTCGGATAAATTTTAAGAGGAAAATGAACAAATAAAATTGGGATGTCAGTGGATGCGGGATTTGCCGTGCAAAATGTGTGCTACAATTTAGAAAGATGTTATTTTCGGATAAATTTCAAGAGGAAAATGAACAAATAAAATTGGGCTGTTAGTGGATGAGGGATATGCCGTGCACAATGTGTGCTAAAATTTAGAAAGAATTATTATTTTCGGATAAATTTTAAGAGGAAAATGAACAAATAAAATTGGGATGAAGGAATTGTTCTATTTTAATTTTTAAGTTATAGACGAATCAAGAAAAATCAACTTAGAAAAACAGGAACTTAGCCAATAATTCCAAGATAGGCACTAAGTGATGGGAGAGACTCTTGACTTCTTGAGAGGTGAAGGTTTACTTTAAATACAGAGTAATGCTATTACTGTATTATCTAAAAAAAGTTTGAAGTATGAATATTCCCCTCAGAATCCCGTTGTTGGTTAATTTAGTGCTCTTTGTTCTCGTGCTTGATTTTATTTCATCTACTGGTTCCTTTGCTATTGGTAAGATCTTTTTTTGCATAAATTTTCATTTAAAACGGCGCTATATATCTGTCTTATATGTTGCCGTCTTAAGTTTTAAGACGGATAGTGTCGTCATAAGAATATAACACTAAATATGTGTAAATAAGTTGCTGATATCACTGGCTTAAACCCCATCAGTAACATATTTGCCCTTGTAACCCCGAAAAAAAAAATATGTGAAATTAAGTTGACACTTTAATTTCACTTAATTTATTCTTGTGAATCTTTATTTATATAGGTGTTGTAGGAGTGTTCAAAAGATGGTTGGAATATGTAGAGATTTGAAATGTTTTGACTTCATTATTTTTTGGGGTTTTTTGTCGTCTCACTCTTGTGACGGATAGTGCATAGAGGTGGCAGTTATTGACACGACACGAAAATACGACACGAACCCGACACGAAATTAGCGGGTTAGGGTTAAGATGCTGTGACCCATTTAAGTAATTGGGTTGACACACGACACGAAACTTAAATGAGTTGGGTTAGGGTTGAACTCTTTTGACACGAACCCGACACGAATAACCCATTTATTTAAAAGTGTCATAATATATTTGGGTAAAATCAATAATCCAATCAAAAGACTTAAAAATAAGTATTTTCATTCTTCATTTTTGGGATAATTAGGCTATAAAGTTTATTTTATTTTATTAGCTTATTGGGTTAAACGGGTTAAGTTGGTTAAAAATAATCTGCTAAAAGATAAATGGGTTAAACAGGTCGGGTTGGGTTACGGAAAAATTAAATGGGTTGGGTTAGGGTTGATGCAAAGGACCCGTTTATGTAATTGGGTCAGGTTAGGGTTGGGGTAGTGGTGACCCGTTTAATGTTGACACGAACACGACCTGATCTGTTTGCCAGGTCTAGATACGAAAATAAAACGAATAAATCGATCGAAAAGGGATTTACTATAGGAAGGTCGGAGGAGTTAAAAAATAAAAATAAATAAGGTGGAGTTTGAGAATACTCGTAAATTAAATACAAGACATGGCACGAAAATGAAGTAGATAATCAGCTAAAAAAGTAAAAAGGATGGTAAAATGTAGGGGAGTGGTCAAAAGAAAATAGTGGATTTTTGGGATTCTTATAGTCTAAATATAGGGTACTCGTATAAGATAGGACACGAAAATAAAACGGGATTTAAGAGGAGGGGTCAGAAGAGTCCAAGAAAATCCTTAAAAGGAGAAAAAGACAAGAGAAAATTATAAAAATGGGAGGGGAATTAATGAAAGAATAGTCCTTGGAAAAGGTAAAGAAATATGAATGAGAATGTCACAACTCACAAGTGAAGAATGGTGCATTGGTGTGGTATAAATGTAAGAAAGAAACTGATGAAAGAAGGAAGATCGTGCATTGCATTAATTGGGCATGTTCCCACGAATTATAGGACACTTTCAAGGGGTCACTCGTCTCGGTTTCGATTTTCTCCATTTTCTAAAAAAAAAACAGAGAGACAGGTTCATACTAAGGGTTTGAATTGCACTTTGACAACATCTAACGATTGTAAAATTACATATAACTAGTCTTAAATCCCGTAAAAATCACGGGGCTAGGAAAAAGTTACTTGTATAAAGCTATCGTGACGGATAACACATTTAGGGATGAAACATGAAAATTATGTAAAGCTATCGTGACGGATAACACATTTAGGGATGAAACATGAAAATTATGTAAAGCTATCGTGACGGAAAATCACGGGGCTAGAAAAAATAGGAATGAAACATGAAAATTTATTTAAAAGATTGTGGGAGAAAAAAAAAATAAGGGAAATAAACAAGATTCTTTCCCACTCGTTCCACACGCTCAGAGACTCTAGGCAAAGTACATAGCAAGTTGTATTCACATTGCTCTTTTTAGATTATTTTTGCATTTGTATTGTACTAGTTGTTGCGCCACGCCCTAACGGGCGCGGTGCCCCAATTTGTTTCCTCGGTGCACAGTATTTGTTTCTAACTATAAGTTTGGAAGACCGCGTTCTCAACATGTGTTTGAGTATGCTCGTTAAGCATTTTATGCAGCAAATTAAATAATAATAATAAAAATAATAATAATAATAATAATAAGGAACATGCACAATACTCGTTGTTTCAGTTAAGGAAAATATATAGCGTAATTACACGTGTTTCCTAATTTGTTATCAATTGCATTTGAATATCTGCCTTTTAAGGCCACAAGAGACCCAATAACCCCGCTTAGCATATTATGTATTGTAGTAGATGCTAAGGCCTGGTTAAATGTACATGTTAGTTTACATTGTACCAAGATAATTGGATTTTAGATCATTATTTAGATACATATATTTCAATTAATTCGCGTACATTCGAAAATGCAAAATCTAAGGAAAATCAACGTACATAGCGTAGTAAAAATATAGACACTTTAGTTGGAAAAAAAAAATGTCTGTGAAGTCTGTAAGTAAAATAGGCTTTTATGCCAATTAATCTAACTATGGTACAAAACATATCCTGCATTTTCAAAGATGCGAGACTTAAGCAAGCTAAATTTTCAACTAACAATTCTAACCAACCAACATTGCCAACGCAAACGTAGGCCCTTTTGAGACAGTGACACTTTCAGATGTAGGAGTTTGATAAGAGTTTGTTTGAAAGTCATAAATGACAATTTTTTAGGCAAGTATTTCTTATGAATTAACATGCAATAATTGTTTCAACCTCCAAAACTCGGCGAGGTTCTTATTACCCTTCCCCTCCTCTTCCTTCCCTTTACCCTTCCCCTTCTCCTCGTCCTCCTTCTCATTTTCCTCCCTCTTCTCACCCTCCTCTTGCCTCCATTTCTCCTTCTCCACCTTTTCTTTCTTCTCTGTTGTGTCCTCATTCTGTTTCTCCTTATTATTCTACTTCACTATCCCGATCCTCTCCTTCTTCACCTCTTCATTTCCTTTTTATTCCCCCGACGCCTTATCTTTCCCCTTTCTTTGACTCCCTTCCCTTACGTCTTCTCCGCCTCCTCCTCATCCTCTACCTCGTCCTTCAATGTCTCATTCCACCTTCCTCCTCCAACCCCTTCTTTGTTCTCCCTTTCATTTTCGATATTGCGGCCTCATCCATCGCCCCCTTCTCTGTTCCTTATTCTCCATTCTCATTTCCTTCCCATTTCCCTTCTCCCTTTTGATGCTTACCCTCCTTCTTTCTATTATTCCCTAACTTTCCTTATATTCCCAGCCTATCCGTACACTATTGCTTCCTATTGTAAAGGTTTCCTTAGTAAGTTTTAAAGGTAAAGTTGACCATTTCCTCATGTCGTAATTTTGTGATTAGTATAACCAAATCTAATCATTTCCTCATGTCGTCCATTCACCAATCGCGGCGAAACCTCAAGAAAATAACTCATATTCTTCGAATGCGCTTTGACCAAAGTAAAACCAAAAGAATCAAAAACTTTTATATAAGACATATTTACATGTTAGACAATCAACGTGTGACACAAATTGACTGAAGACAAACTGTCATATATTGTCTTCCAAATTTGATCGCCAAATAAGCCCATCTTTCCCTAAAATAAAAGTCCAGTAACTCAAGTTATCCCTTGTCAAGACCTACCCCTCCGTCTACTCCACCCTCATACCCTTGTGTATTCTTCCTTTTCTTCCTCATCCCCTATAATATTTGATCAAAATATTAAGCAAAGTGTGAATAGCCATCTTCTCAACAAAAAATAAAAATAAAAATATTTTTTAAAAGTCCAACTTTGAATCGTGTAGAAAATTGACATGGTACTCATTATTCTCGCGGTCTCGCCTCCTCCGCCCTTTTGTTCCTCCTTCTCCTCGTGCTAATGTGAACATTTAAGTTGTTTTGCTCCCAATCTTCAAAAATTATTTCTTGCTCATTCTATAGTGAAACGATGCTATATCAAATAGTGGGTTCGCTTCTTTCTGAATGATTGTTGCATTAGTTACACACTCATTCAATCTCCTATATGACTGCCATTTTTATTATGATACATCTCAAAACACCTTAGTCGACTATTTTATCATAGTCCAAGCAACACAACCATTTAGCAAGTGACTGTAAGCATTCGAGAACCCAAAAAAACTGTTACTCAAAAGCTAGACTCTGTCCAATGGATGAGCTACAATCGATGTTGACCACGAAATTGAATTCATCCGACCGGATCAAACGAATCGAAGGCATAATGCTTACAAAAACCAAATACTTGTCTCCAATGTTAATGAGTTTAAAAAAACGCAAAACAATTGAATTTATCTCCTAATTTGAATATTGAATTTCCATTAAATGATTTATATATATTTTTGGTCATACTGCTTTGTCCCTAATTTATCGTGTATAGTTCTTGAGTTGACGATGAATAACTTTATAACATAGAGTTGAGAGGTTCGTTGAACATTACAACATACTTAACTTGTCAGCAACTTTTACAAACACGCCTTTACAATACGAAACAACTCTACATTTGTAAAGGGACACTACTTAGCTACAAAAACCACAATGTTCAGGTAAAAAAATTTCACCCCATGGATTCCTTATCACGCATGATTAAGAAGAAGTAAAATACAATCACAAAATAAGGTCCCAATGTTTTGGCCTTTCGGTTAGATAGAAATTCAAGCAATAAATTGATATGTACGTAAGATCAAACTCTCATATCCACCAAATACATTATTTTGTATATAATTGTCCTTTTATATAAACACCATATCAAATAAGGGTTGATGAGTGGATTCTTTGAACCACCAGAAAATCACTTCTGACTTAGCATTGCATGCTATTATGCTACCATAAGTCCATAACAAAGGTTCTATCGAACATAACACAAAATAACTCAACTACCAAGTTAGATAATGCTGATCTCCTCTTGATTTCCTCTTTATTGTGTAATGCTACTCACTCAGTTGAAACTTGGCAATGCTAACGTCACAAACACATTTCTTTGTAATACTCACAACGGAAGATCAGCATATGCATGTAATTCGCCAATTGCATGCTCAAAATTTGTATATTTTGCTTAAACTCTGCACGGGGGAAGCTTTACGATGCTAAGAAGGTATGCTCGAGGAATTGACAACCGGTCTTCCAGCTTTTTCACCTCTGAATCAATCAGAATTTCCTAGTGTTCACGACGTCAATGCAATATCTTTTGAACCTCAACTCACATTGCATTTAATTTTCATCAATAGCTTTAGCTGGCGTCAATGTAATATCTTTTGGACCTCCTTCACCCTTCCCTTCCCTTCCCTCTTCTCTTCTAAACCTGCAGATTTGAAGTATTCATACATCATAAAAGAGTAGTAGTTTCATAGTAAGCAAAAGTTTTAGAAGCTGAAAGTTCGATTCAGGTCTATAATTGTTTGATAGATGACATTCATGACACCATACGTCTAAAGGCTTCTATATAATTGTTAGAGTTGAAAGTTTGACTCAGCTCTAACTGACGGCTTGAAATAAGGAAGAAATATCATCTTAATGTGGAAATTATCGATTATCAAACTCGTGAGGGAGACGCACTACCTCACTACACCTCACTACATAATGGATTTTACATAGAGACTAAAGGGATCGAAACAATTCAACCAACTATAACCTTCGGCAATAACAAAATAAACTCAAATTATTATCCAACATAAAACTAAAACAATATCGATTCACGGACCAATGCCTTGCTTGCTTCAAACTTCTTTCTAAGAGTGGTTCCCGGCTTCCCGCAATCAGCTGAAATCCATTTCTGGGCTTAAATCCCGTTCTTAATCTAACGTAAGATCATTGTATAATAACATAATCATAATTGCAATTATTGAATGAAATATATAACTTGAATTTCAAGAGTTGTTCTACACCATGAGAATGTCAAAGCTGAGAAACCTATGTCTAATCCTTTTTGGACCAATTCACGGCGACAAATGCAATAGATCTTAACAAATTCACGACTTACAACACCATAAGTTCATTTCTCTTATAGTCAACTACCTTTAACTTCTATTAAGTTTTATATACCATAATGTTGGGAAAAAAATACACGCATGAAGGAAAACCTTATAATTTCGCAAGACCCTTGACTGGTAACACATTGGGTGGTAGAAAAATCTGTAGACCTTGGGTCTGTGTCGACAATGCAATGAAATCGTTGAGTTTGATAGGTTGGGCAATTTGACATCCATCTATATATATTGCACCTTCTTTAGTAGACCAATGAATTTCCATGATTTGGTTAGATTTTAGCAATCCATGCATTGAGCTCAAGTTTACAGGAGTTGGTTGCATGGGTTCTCTTACCATGTACTGGAGATCCTTAGACAGTATATGCAACGCAAACCCACCAGCAGAGAGCATGGCTGCAGTTGATCCGGTTGCAGTCGAAACTCTTAGTCCACTTGACCAACAATTTATCAATGAGTCATCTGGTTGGCCATTGTTTCTGTAGTAAGTCACAAGTGAGACAAGTAAGACCATGCCACAAGTCGTAAATGACAATAGAACTGACTTATATTTTGTCTAGATAAAGGAGACTTGTAGATTAGATGCACCAGAACAAACATCGTACCTGAATGAAAATCGAGACAACAAAGCAGGACATGGATATGCAATCAAAACAGCATTTAGTGCATGTGTCAGCAACAACTGTGAATTCAACTTTATTGATATTCGTGAGATTTCAGATGCAACAGTACGTTCATCTAGAATGCCATCTAAGACATGCAAGAGAGTTATCAAACATTTTAGGTGCATTAGAGTTCGAAAGAAAATCTCGAAAACAAAAATACTGAAACCTTGTGACTACAATATGCAGGTCTTAAACATAGTTACGAACATTAAAAACTGATGGAACATAATCCTCAGAAAAATAATACTGAAAAAAACACTCAAAGCCTAGAGAAAATTTTCATCAGTTAACCAAGGCTACGTAATCATGATTCACAAGGGATTACGAAAGATAAATAATTCCTTTCAACTCTATAACTAATTGGGGAAACCTACAGTAGTCAGCATGATCATATGCAGCAGTAACTTGAATATCATCACTTCTAACATGAATTACAGCATGGTCAAGGGTCAAGCCTCAGTCAGTCAATCAATAATGGCCAGAGGATATCTGTAATTATGTAAACTTTTCCGGTCCTATTCATTAATATCAGTCTCTTCTAAGCACTTCCAGAGTTCCAGTAGCATTGACAATCAAATGTCACAACCATGAAATTTCCAAAAACTGAATAAATTTAGGATTCATGCCTGGGAATAAAAACCAGAGAAATTTTTTTAGCAGCGATTCAGTCTTAACTGCTAGCACCTTAAAATTTGTTGAAATGTTCCATAAAATTACGGGGGCACACAAAATAGTAGGTTTTTTGGTACCTCGTAAGCTTGCGATTACATAAGTAATTAGTACTTATGCGATAACATGAGTAGTTAGTACTTGTGCAGGAAGTAACATATTTGCATTAAATAAGCGGGGCCTCTAAAACATTACATTAAAACATCAGTTTACATCACAACAAAGCGTTTGACAGCATCTATTTATATCAATTTAATCACCAAAAAACTGTCTGATAACATTAAAACATCAACTTGCAGCCTCCAAACCTCAGTTTACAACACAAAAAACCGTCGACAGCATAAAAACATCAATTTGCAGCCTCTAAACAACATTGTACGCCTTAAACAACCGTCTCATAACATATAAACTTGAAGTGGAACCAAACTTATGTAAGCTTGCTAAAAGAGCAGACTTTCAAATTACCTTAAATGCATTTCACTCATCTTGAGTTATCGACTTATCGGCTGCCACAAGCTCAATTTTGTCCACTGGAAAGCCCCCGTCTCCTCATTATATAACCACTCACAGACTCAGGGGTGGATGCAGGATTTGTAAAGGGATGGCACATAACACAAATCAATATACTAATGTTACACTTGAATGCACAACAACAAATTCCGAAAGTTAAGCAATAGCTACAAAACTTACAGCATCAGACAATGACCTCCATTTCTCTCCAGCGGCTATCCCAACCTATAAACAAATGACCGACAAAAGTTGTACGCATCTCACAAATAATAGATCACATTAAAATCATGTGTAAATTCAAGAATGAAACGGGACTCACGGCAGCAACAAGTTTGTTATTGGGGTGTTTTTGCTGATTTTGAACTCAGAAATCCTTCTAATACAGACAAAACAACAATCATCAGAATCGCAGCAGGGAAACTAAGCACACGAAAGCAAGCCTGAACCAAAATTCTGAAAACAATTGTCAGAATAATACAACTGTCACTCTAATATTAAGAGGTGAAGATATAATGAACAAGTACTCAAAAAAAAAATCAACCTCAGGTTTTCAATTTGCCTCCATTGTTCAAATCATTGGTGTCAATTAAATATACATAAACGATAGCTTAATAGAGAGGCAGAACCGGCAAGAATCGTAGAGCACCTCGGATCAAAACCTCAACAAAATGATCACAAGACTAAAAGTATGACTTAATTACAAATAAAACAAGCACAAAAACAATTAAACATAAAATACTGAAAATCATAAATTCTGGTACCATCTTGGAATCTTCATACCCTTCATGCTCCTCAGTATAGAACTCCGGTTTTGCCCCGTCACCTGTCAGTTTGTGACTGGCAGGAAACAGATTTTTGCATTGTACTTTGAATGTCACATAATCCGATTATCTGAATTCTCATTCTCTTTTCAAAGTCCCTTGGTGAATTTGGAAAGTACTGAGAAATCCGAGAACTGCAAGGAACATATTACATGTATGTGAATGTGGGTGATCATAAATAAGATAGAAATCACTTTTAACAAAGAGAGTAGTACTACAGTATAACCCTAACCGAATAAATCGAAAACAGCGGAACACTAACCTTTGGTTGTGGGCAAACTAAGCATCGCAAGTTTCCTATCTAAGTGAATAAGAACTATCGCTGTTTGTTTTTTATCAGCTATAGGTAGAAGGATTCATTAGACTGCCTATTTAATGACCGATATCATTTCATTTGTAAATCTACTCACTATGCTGCTATGCGGCTCTTTTTGTCTCGTTTTCGAATACAAATAAAACAAAGGAAGAGAGAGCAAGAAAAGCAATACCTGACCCCCTGTGCCATTGTGACACTGATGATGATGATGATGATGACGATGACGATGACGATGACGATGATGACGATGATAACAATGATTTTGAAGGCGATTGTGATGAATGATTTGACAATCAGGTTTAAATCAGTTTTCTTGGGTTTAGCTCGGAGATGATGATTGTTTGTTTGTTCATGTTTACTGGGTTCAACTATTGTTTTGTTTTGTTGGGGTCGAATTGGGTGAGGGGGAGCAGATGACGTGTGAAGGAGAGGGCTAGATAAGTGTGCGGCCAAGATGAGTCCACAACATACATAGAATAGATGGCTGAGATGAGTTACTATTGGAAACACTATTCTTTTGTTCACTATTCACTTGCCAATTCCATATGGGCACTTCATTTCCAAAGTATGTATATTTGAGGAGGTAGGGATGTGGATAAAAGTCATAAAGTCAGTAATTTTGTTAATTTTATGAAAGCAATGTTTAATTATAACTTCATCAAATAAATGAAAATATAATTCTACATAACACATAAAATTATCATTTTCTACAATTAACTTTGAAATCCCTGTTTGGTTGGGGGTCTATAGAAAAGGGAAAAGAAATGAAAATATTTGATACCCTTTGTTAGTGTTTGTTTAGTGCTTTTTTTTTCTTACCCTTTCCTTATTTCTACGAAAGGGATCACCCATTACCCTTCCAAAATGATGCCCCCACCCCACTAGGTTATCAAATTTCGTTTTTTGATAAACAACACATACCACCGTATCTATTATTTTCGTCCACTGCCAACCGCCACCACCCACCACCCACCACCTGATATATCGCCATCACCACCATAGACATCGACATCGCCGACCACGCACGTACCCTCGCTGCCGACTCCTCCCCTTGTCCATCACTACCACCTATGAACACCCCTAACCCACAAACCCCAAATCCAAACCACCCATATACCACCCTCGAAACTTCCTCCTCCATCACCAAGAACACCAGATCTGGCGTTTTTGGGGATAGGGGGGAGGTTTCGATGGTGGTGATGGCGGTATTACGAGTGTAGGTACATTTTTTATGTTGGGTTAGTGGTTGCGTGACGGTCTGGGGTAGCGTGTGACAACGTTTTCGGCAATATGGGGTTCCGACAGCTCAATTGGTGACGAAACTGATGAAAGAATTAGCCATTTTAAACTTTTTAGATTTATATCAGTTTTGTTTTATTTTAATTTTAATTAGATGATTACAATTTAGAGTTTAGAAAAATTACAATAATGAATATAAAAAATTCTGACCCTGTTTGGTAAAAGGCGGGATAATATTGGCAGATTCAAAATGCAAAAGCAAATTATGACCCAGTTTGGGAACAACAGGTTAATAGTAGTAGAAACAGATTGTAAAAGTAGATTGGGTAAATAGGAAAAGTAGCAAATAACCCCCATATGTTTACGCCTATGTGCAAATCACCCCCATGACTTTTATTATGTGCATATTAACCCCATAACTTTAGCTATTGGGGCAATTTAGCCCATTTAATTTATTTGGCTGTTATTTAATATATTACTCCTTTCTTTTTCTTTCAATTTGCTTTTCCATTTTTTAAAAATTTGTATGGACTAATCTACCCAGTGGCGGATCTGGGGGGCTAGCGGAGGCGGCCGCCCCCCTGGCGGATGAAATTTCAGCAATTTTTAGTTAAAATTTTCGAAAATTTTTCGGGGAACCTTATGTTATTAGTCATTAGCCCCCCCTAAAATTTTTCGCCCCCCTAAATTCAAATCTTAACTCCGCCACTGAATCTACCCTTTCCATCCTTTACTCTTACACTTACCACTTTTCTTCCCCGCTTGACTGCTACTCCCAAGTCCCAACTACAACCACAACTACCACATGCCTCCACCACCTAACCACCCAGATCAACACAATAATAAGGCTATGTATTTCGAAAATCGGAGAATAGAACACTACTTACCCTCACGTAACACACATTATGTGGTTTTCAATGACGGAAAAGAGAGATTCGTGGTTAAATTATGGGTTTTCGAAGTTGAGGAATGATGGTTTATGTTGCCGGATCGGTTTCGATTAGGATGAGATGGTTGTAAGGGTGGTCACAGCATGTAATTTGGTCGGTAGTTTCTTTAGCTTTGACCGAATAATCTCCGGCGATGGAGGAGGAAGCGATTTTATCTCGTATTCTTCATCTTCTTCTTCGTCAAAATCACGACCGTCAGAGTCGTCGCCATTGCCCATATCCTCGTCGTCGTCGTTGCCCATATCCTCGTCGTCGACTAGTAGATTAACGTGGAATCAGTGTGTTGAGGAGGTCATTGTTGAGTTACGGGTATTGAAGTGTTGTTGATGATTAATGGGGACTTCTACAATGACTGAAAAAGAGAAGAATTGGGTAACAAGAAGAGGGTAAAATTGGGTTTTAACAAATTAGTAATAATGTATGTGGTTTTATAATGTTAATTAATTATGTTAATTAATTATGTTAATTTAATTTTCATATTTAAATAATAAAAAAAATGAAATTGGAATTGATTTGCACCATAGTATGAACTTAAGGGGCTAATGTGCACACCGAAAGTCATGGGGGTGATTTGCACATAGGT
>JAOWBH010193297.1:0-18004 GCA_028566215.1 Silene coronaria
TAGTATAGAGCTCGAGTACTATACCATACAACACCATACACCTGGTGGTATAGTGTATTAATTGTTATGGATACGAAAGCGGCGATTACCCCCATAAATTTGACAAATTGTGAGATTAAGCCTCGTAAGCTACAAATGTAGTAACTATGCTCCATAACTTTGACAAAAAAGTGAAATTCAACCAAGTTTCTAATTTTAGTACAATAAATACTCCCTCCATACCACACCAATGGTAACATTGACCATTTTGGCACTATTCATGGTCGTAAGGAATTTTCGATATTATTCTTAATTTATAAGACAAAATATAGTCATGTGAGATCTTGTTTGATTTATCGTCATGAATGCTATAAGATTATTAAATTTTTATAATTTTTAATAATGTGTAATTAAAGATATTCATGTTACAAAACGTGTCTCGACAAGTATGAAAAAATCAATGTTACCATTTGTGTGGTATGAAGGGAGTACATAATTAAATCATTTTATAATTAAACTCATTATACATTAAATAATTATTAATATTTTGAAAGTATTTATATTATTTATTAACATAGTTTTTAGATTATTTTGTATTTTTACTAATTTTAATATAGTTGATATACATATGAAATTTCTTTTACAAATTTTAAATTTTTATGTAATTCATTATTCAAATATTTTTGTTTCTTAAAATGTAATAACTTGTATACAATTTATAAATTTATAATAACTTTTATTGTATGAATAATAAATTGTAATATAAATGAATGAAATTGATTTGTTTGGTGCAATTTTGGTTGTAAATAAAAAAAATTGGATAAAGTTATGAGCTTAATCACTACATTTGTAACTTAAGGGGTTAATCTCACAATTGATCAAAGTAATAGGAGTTAATCACCACTTTCGCGATGGGAGCGAAAATGGCGATTGAGTAATATTGTAGATGTGTAAGATGAGTAGAAGATTGAAAGATTGATTTGTGAGAAAAATGAAATGAAGTGTGGTATTTATAGAGTAAGAAGATATTTATTTAAAAAAAAAAAAGGAAGAAGTGAAGAACAACCATCTAGCGGTTTCTTCGTGTTTTTTTGTTCTTTTCCTGGCCTGGTCAGGCCCGTGCTTGGGCACGAGGTTCTCTCCATATTTGCGTCATGGCCCACTTCTCTACCCATCATGCCGATCAACATTGTTCATCGTGCCCGTGTCGAACTCTGGTCGCCCGCCATACCTGGGGCCGAATTTCCTATTCAACCCGTAACTCGCCCATTTGACATGTTTGACCTGTCTAGTGGGAAGGAATAACACAAAGCCACAAAGGAATAATTGTAGAGTGGGTGGCGCAAAAGCTAATGCTAGTTTACAAGTTGCGACTTGTTTTATGAAGTTTATTGATCTTAATTTAACCCCATTACAAATAACAAACCATTCATGATTCAACAACCAACCTACTTGACAACTAAAACTTGAGTTGAGATAGTGAAATTCAACAAAACAAAAATCGTGGGAAATCTTGAGCCATAGATGCCTACACATTGCTCAACCTTTCCTTCAATATCACCCACTAATCTAACTAAATTACTACAAATAACCCATCTTTCTCTTAGTAATGTAGACTCAAATTTCTCATCTTCCTTGTTTTCTACTAAAACATGTCATCACTCATTTCCATCAATTGTTACTAAAATAAACTGCAGTAAAGCTGCAATCATGGAGGATAATAATAAGTTCAATTCTGTAATAAAGGATACAACTTTATTGTCTAAGGAAGATAAATATTCTACAGAATTGGAAGTTGCTGTTAAAGCTGTTCAAATGGCTTCTTCTTTATGTCAAAGGGTTCAATTTGGTTTGATTTCTAAGCCTAATTCTTTTGTTCAGTCTAAACTTGATCATTCTCTTGTAACCATTGCAGGTATTTTCATAATTCTTGTTTTTTTTTATTTTTTTTTATTTTTTTATTTTTTGTTTTGGTAATATTAGTTTCATTTCTATATGGGTATTAAGAATTTTTTTTGTTTAAAATTTTTTTTGTTTACATATATTAAGATTCTAGGTGAGTTTATATGGTTAGTGATTGAGTATGTGAATTTTGATGTGTATATTGAGATGGTTGAATTTTTGTGTCTTGATATGGAAAAGTTACTTGATATATTCTTGGATAAGGGATCATATGGACATATGGTTGCTTTCTTATATAAATTACGTAAGTCTCCCTTAAGATAGTTATATCCGTCACAAGTTTGTGACGAGTGAAATATCACCCATGGTAGATTAGACAAAGATCATAGTGTGTCTGAAGAGGAGTCACATCACAAACGTTGGGTATGTGAACGGGATGGGTAATCTCACCAATAGAGTAGCGTCATTTTAAGAACAAACATGACCAAGTTAGAAATGTAACGAGAATTCTAAAGAATAAGCCGAAAGTGGAGAGGGAACAATTGAAAGATTTCGAGCAGTTATATCAAAGAGTTAAAGGGAGTGAAGGGTATTGTACTATTGTTTACTGGATGTAAATGAGATAATATTCATCATATTTGTTTACAAAATAGTGGAAAGTAAAATACAATTCCTAGGAAGCGCATGGAGTTATTATTTCGAGTTCCAGAGGTTAGGCAAGCAACTTCCTCCGACTTGCAGAGTTGCAGGAAGACGTATCTATCAGGAAATGTAACACCCCAATCAAATACCTCCTAATCCCCTATGCTTGCAGTTCCCAAATATTTCAGATTCTAATGTTTTTTTTTTTTTTTAAATTGTAATTCATGAAATTGTACTTGGTACAAAAGACAGAAATTGAGTTGGATGGGTCTGATTCAAACGTAATCAAGCATGAATATTTTTGCTCAGTCAAATATCATTGCCTTAAATCTCTGGTTTAGAAGTTAGGTTACTGATGAATCTACATTGTGATATTGAATCAGACTGGAGTGTCCAGGCTACCATTAGTTGGGTACTGTCTGAAACTTTGGGGGCTACAAATGTCTCTATTGTAGCTGAAGAAGATGTCGAAACTCTATCGAAGCATGAAGCAACTGACCTTCTAGAATGTGTAGTACAAACTGTGAATGAATGTTTAGCTGAAGCACCTAAATTCGGACTTAGAATTCCAAAGTCCCCTCTAGGGAAAGAAGAAGTTCTTGAGGCAATCAGGAGATGCAACTCAGTTGGCGGGGTTAGCGGGTCGTTTTGGGTACTAGATCCTGTTGATGGCACTCTAGGTTTTGTACGTGGGGACCAGTATGCCATTGCACTGGCCTTGGTGGAGGATGGAGAAGTCGTACTCGGGGTCCTCGGTTGCCCTAATTACCCTCTTAGAAAGGAATGGCTGTCTTATCATCATCGATACTATAGGATTATTTCCAGGCTGACACCGTCAACATGTGATTCTTGGGATAAAGGTTTTGTGTTGTATGCTAGGAAAGGGAGTGGTAGAGCATGGATGCAGCCCTTAATTCAACAATCTAACAATTTGGCATGGACAAATTCCGAGAGACCTATCTATGTGTCCCGTGTACAGGATCCAGCCCTAGCTACCTTTTGTGAGCCAGTTGAAAGGGCGAATTCATGCCATTCTTTCACTGCCGGACTTGCCCATAGCGTTGGAGTTAGGTGCAAGTCTCATCTTTCTTCTCGAACATACTGATCATTACATATATGAGACCATCATGAGACTAACCCTATAAAAATTATTAGGAATACTTGTTATGGATCATGTTGATATCACATTTTATTAATGTGAGAATAGGCTCACTTCAGCCCCCCTCCCCTAGTAGTTGCCATTTCCTGCAAGTACAACACTTGCTTTAAGGCACTCAAAAGAAAAATTCTGAAAAAATAAACCATTGTTCTTTCCATTTCCGGTAAAATCAGACATTCTATTGTTTACCTTTTGAATATGATGAATAAAGTGTAATAACTCATTGAACAGTTTACGATTCTTTTGTTTCGAATTAGCTGTTGGTCAATGCCAATCACGACTCAATTTAGCCTAACAATTTCAACAGCTGTGTAAGGTTTCTTAAACCGGACCCCAGCCATAGGCATGCTTATTTTAAGTACTCGGTTATCATAATTAGGAACAATGTTGCTCATTTTAAGTATTGGACTATTGGGTTATCAATGTCGTTAACTGATGCTATATTCTACAATTGCAGGAAGCAGCCATTACGGGTGTACAGCATGGTTAAGTATGCGGCCATAGCTCGTGGAGATGCAGAGATATTCATGAAGTTTGCAAAGTCAGGGTACAAAGAGAAGATATGGGATCACGCAGCTGGTACTGTAATCATACAAGAGGCAGGAGGTGTGGTCACTGATGCCGGAGGACACCCCTTAAAGTTCTCCAAGGGAATATATTTGGAAGGTCTAGACCGCGGTATAATCGCTTGTGCTGGTGTCCAACTACATGAAAAGATTATTAGGGCTGTAAATGCTAGCTGGGACTCTTCCTGCTTGTAACATAGAAAAATGAGAACTATAAGAGCACATCATCTTACATGGTAAGTAAATTCATTTTGCTGATCATTTTGAGAGAGATCCTTAACACAGAATTAGACCAATTAGTTCATTTTTCAATTATAATGTGTGCTTCAAATTTCAATAAAGAGCTATAAATAGAAATTTGAGAATTAAAATGTACTGTATCTATATGTGGAACATTATTGACGAATTAACCTATTTGTCTCCTGTAATTACGCTAATTAAATTTCATTTCCCACTTTTTCGTGGTGTACTCGAAAGCATAAAATCATTCTTTGTACCACAAACTCAAGTGTTTCAATTATCATCCATTTAACTCGCTTAAATATCCTTTCATATTCCTTTACAATCAAATCAACCTTAAAAATCTTTTTAAAAAAAAATACACAAGTAAAAAAAAATTATGAGTTTCAACAAAAAACTTGATACAACCATCGTTCTCCTTACTATCCTCCTCTTTACAGCCTCCACTTCCACCCGTGCAGTGCGGCCTGATCCGGATGATACTGCACCTTTGGAAGTAGTCCAAGATGGAAACAATGACGGAGGTGGCAGTTTAGGGGGGGAGACACATGGGTTTGGTGCTGGCATTGGGTTTGGATTTGGAGGCCCAAGTGGCGAGCAAATCGAGGGTGGCGACTATAGGCCTAGCACGGTATGCCGAAACGAGGGGCCGTGCTACATGATGAAGCTGACATGCCCGGATAACTGCATGCCATCGATTAGTAGGTCTGCCTTTGGTATCACTGGAGGTGGTGGAGGTGGTGGCTGCACTATGGATTGCGATACAAATTGTGTTGCTTATTGCTGATGATAAATCACATTATCCTCTTCTAGTTTTAAATCAATTTCAGTCATTATTGTTATCGATAAATGTAGGAATAGAGCGCTAGTGTAACTTTCTTATCGGAATCACATTTTAGTGTAGTTACAAATATCGACAGTTAAAATGTAAGACATTGCGTATGCATGTTTTCACCGAAAAGATAAATAGACAATGGGGGAGCTTTGTCGTCCCTGTGGTTCCACCATACTAAATTTCGTATTAAAAAAAAAACTTGCCCTTGCTAGTAACCTGTGGCTTCCTTGTCACAGAAATCAAAAACTAAAACTTTCTGCTGATAAATAAATTTGTACATCTTCGATTCAATTAGTAAAAAACGGAATCCAACAATGGAAATGTACGAACAAGAAATTATATACCTAGCCCGCTTAAGCACAACCCTCAACAGTCCACTTCATCCGCCAACATAATTGTGAAAAATACCATGATATATATAGCATGTATTGAAAGAAATGTCGACATTATCACGCCGGGTCTTAAAAAGCAGCTCTCATAGCACCTCTTGCAGCCTCCTGTCTCATTTGTGTCCCCTTTCCGCTTCCCCGGAAATACATATACACTTGCTGCAAATTGATACAATTATGCCTACTGTAAGGGGGCGGTAATAGCTTCAAGAATGTGGAAAGTGAAATTATAATTAGGAGAAAAACCTGAATGACCCATACGCTCAGCAACGACTCCAGGCAGAACAGGCCGAAACCAATGAAGTAGAAAATCTGAACCAAAAAAATCGAATAGAACCAAGTAAGATTTTAAGTGATCTATCTCATCCTGACAAAGATGGGGGGCGGGCTGTGAGGAAAAGAAATCAATCTTACCCCAACTAAAGCATTGCCGCCAATTAGATCGATCGCTGGAAGGATACCACTGTTACAAAAGGGAAATACTATAATCAAATGTCTTCAAAGATATAGTAAAAGTGTAACTCAAAATATGACAAAGTCAATGTGAAATCACTTACGCTAGAGATTTCCCTTTAAAGAAGATAGGAGGAGCGACAGCAGCAAAGATGACAAAGCCAATGTGAATCTGCATCAAAAGGGGTAAAATCACAAAATAAACTAAATGTGTCGCTACAAAGAAAGCGATAAGCCTAAGAAAAGTAAAATTTTACCAAGTAAAACAGAAAAAACCATCCAAAGTTCATAGCACTATCGGTCCTGCAGAGAAAGGGTTCTGAAATATTACCAGCTGATCATTGTGATGAAATCTAACTTTTTCATAGTAAGCAGCCAGTAATTTCACAATACCTGAAAGCCCGGTAAAGTGGGCGATACCACAATACATACGCACAAGGGACACCAGATATGAAGTAGATAATAGCAAGGAACCAAATTGTCCCATCTGTTTGAACACAAAAAGCATTTCTTGAAATAGAATGCCCACTTCCAAAGTCAAATATGAACATGCAAATCAGCGAAAGAGGTACAAGTAGCAAAACAATACGCTTACCTCCACCCTTTATCCAAGCTGTGGTAACTGCTACAAAATTCCAGGTGAGGCATAGAGTCAACCCTGCACATAACCATATACTGATTTATTTTGAACCACCAATAGCAGTACATCTTATGTTATCACACATAGGGCTTCTTGATGACCTATAATTAGATCCTAACAAATAAAGCAAGTTGCCTGAACAGCCCAATTACATAAGCTGGTCCTATGTATATGATGACCAAAACCTAACCCATTTATTTTCCTCTCACCCAACAGATCTGTCTAACCCAATTGTGCAAAAGCATATCCGTTTGATCCTCTCAAATGGCAAGGTAAAGGGGGTTGGAACTTGGAAGTATGAAACCCACCCCCAGCGTTAATAACAGAAGGTTGTTCCATAATGACTCATTTTGAAAATTGCACTGAGACTGCTAACATTTTGCTTTATTCCAGCCTGAAGCAGGGCCAAATAACTTCAAGTGTTTGTCTCCATTGAATGAACGCAATAATTTCAAACATACGGGATATAGAAAGACTGCACTTAATGGAATTACACTGAAGTTGAAAGTCATAGGAAGAAGTGAGATGTAAAAGAATGATAATGATTTGAATATTTCCACCCAATATCTACCAGCTAGTGTATCGTTTCTAAAACTGAAGATGTCACAAAAACAAGCTGCTAAAAAATGTCACGCGTTATGCAAACAATAAAGTTTGAATAGAATACTCCAGCAAGCAAATTTAAAAAGGTTTAACACAGCCTATTATTAAGAGCCTCATCTACTGGTCGTAATTGAAGTAATAAAAACAGACTTAGATGAGAATAGCATACCTAGAAGTGTAGCAAATGCTGAGTAACATAACCTCTGGAGATGAACAGGTATTTCATTACCAATATCATGATGGATGATTGGGAAAAATGGAGGCCAGTTCTTCTCCTCGATAACAATTCCAGCTGCACATGACAAGTGAATTTAGGTCTAAGGCACAAACGAGAAGATCAAGAGGATTACGACCTCTGCAAATAACCAAAGAGGCAAACCCACAGAGCTGATATCTTAAAGACGGTCTCAGGAATCAAATCTACACAACCCGTCTCGCAAAATAACAAATTCACTCTTACCAGACCACCACACTAAGGGTGTGTTTGGATTGAGTGATTTGGAGGGAAAAGAAAGGGAGGGAGAGTAGGAGATAAAAAATCCCTTGTTTGGATAGCAAATGAGGGTGGAAGGAAATGGAGGTGGAGAAATTTGGAGGGATCCAATTTCCCTCCTCCAAGCCTAATCAAAATCTCTTCACAGTAGGCAATATTTGGAGGGAAATTGTATCCAAACACCCATAACCCATTCCCCCTTCCCTTCTCTTCTCTCCCTTTCCCTTCCCTCATTTCCCCTCCCCTCCCTTTCCCTCCACTTTTAATATCCAAACACACCCTAAAGCAACAAGCACCTTATTATTATGCCCCCAAAGGTGACCAGCGGGATATATGCTCCATACCCCATACAAATCTACAATAATGGTTCATGCGAAGAAGCTATGTCAATATATACCTCGTTGTGCGGCATCTTCTTTCCGTTTAAGTGCCTATATAGTTTCAAGAAAATTGTTCGGTCATAAGATAGGCAATGAAAAATAATAGAAACCTTAGAATATTAAATCCATTAGGATATGAATATCACATGCCATATCGTATCTATATGCAATTATGCGTATGTGAGTTGTAACACAAGTACATGCTTCGTATGCTAGAAAGAGAACCAAAAACCTATCAAACAAGTAACATCCACGGCTCATAGAACACATTGTCTTGGCAAGAATTTGAAACACAATTACCTCCTCTCTCTTTCTCAATTCAGCCTCTTTTGCTTGAAGCTCTATCTCTTTCTTCTTTAAATCCTACATTTGAAGGACAAAATCATCACAAACTAAGTCATGCGTAACAAGAATTAATGCCGACTAGTAGTTATCAGTGCAGCCAAAATATGGATGTAGTAAATTTGTTTTGAAGAGTATTAACCCTGGCCGCACCTTTTTCCCTCCGTTCTCTCAGACCAAACCTCCAAAACTTCATTCATCTAGGGGCTATCATTCACCATATTTTCGTGGTGATGAGCCCCAATTTTCCTTTTACATATTAGGAAGCATTATTTAGTTATATGTTTACAAAAAAAAAAAATTGTACAAGAACTTCTTCCCATCTAATGATGGATTTCATCTCTCGACATGAGAGTACTCTTCCCAACTACTAATGGGTTTCGGATGATTTGTAGTGGTATGTGGAAGATCGGCCCTCTCACAGTAATTCATACAGTGCTGCAATGATGTCTGATTTTCATGAACAAGCAATTAGGTCAGACAAAATTCGTCCTCTTCAAAACTGTCACATCCAAAGACCCCATCATGGAAGGTCGTAAGAAAAAACAGTGATAAAATAGCATAAGCTATATTCATTCAATTCGGTGATCATAGCATTAAGAGGTTGGGGTTTTGCTTGATTTAGATCGATTTCTATTTTGCCAATTTTGATGGCGCTTAAAGATATGGCATTTAATTAATGAATCGGCCTTTCACCCAAAAAAAGATGTCAGACAGCATTCGAAGAAAAAAAAATATCCACAGCTACCTTTCCTGAATCAAGAGGAATATCAACAGTTGCTGTAGGATTATAAAAGTCAGCAGGCTCAGGTGAAAGAGGTGATAGCTTTGAGTTGGAGGCTGGGGCAACACTTCCAGGATTCTGTAGGCAAAAAACACAGTACATATCAATAGCGCAAATCAATAGAACTTCACTAATTCCCGCGAAGGGCGAAGGCTCCAATTGAAGAGGGAGATCACATGTACAAAACAACTTTAAATTCAAGTATTCAAGTGATTAAAGATTTGAAGCCCAGAAGTAAACTTAAAAGGCAGCCAAAATATCACTACCAGCGATAATTGGGACATAATTCCTTTTAACTATCCAAAGTGCAACATATGTAGACTTGACTAGCTGCAGACCTTCAGGGCTTACCAAAGGATTATGGTGACCGTAGAAATGCCTACAAATTAAGGCAAGCCAAACATGACATATTGACGATGTTACAAGTGAACTCGACCCATATAACTACTCCCAAAAGAATGATACAGCAACACATGTGCCTTATGTCACATTTCCCAAATGATAGAGCACATATAACTCAATTATCTATAATGACCACACATTTTGACACTCAATGGAAAAAGGTGCAGAAATCACATGAAGATAATCATGAATAAAATAAGATAAAGATTCAGTGCTCACAGTAATATAAAAGGCTCCTACACCATAGTTAGGTTGACTTGAAGACTTGGCCTTTCCTCCTTGCTGTTCATAGGAGAGCAAAAATTATATGGATATAGGGAACCTCATTTCAAAATAATGCTAAAAGAATTAAGCAAAATGAGTCATCATCATCAACAACAACATTCTGGCCTTAATCCTATAAGAAAAACGAGTCCTCTCAAAAAAAAATGTTGAGCAAAATATGGCCCATGTAAAATAGGATTCTGTAGCTGACTAAGAGGAAGAAACACTACAGTGCGTGAAGCATTGTAAGTTAAAGGTCACGTCACATGTTCACGTATTCTATAGAGATAATAAGGCTAAATAAATTTATAATCTTCACTTATTCTAAACCTTCGATATATGTAAGCTTTCGTAGTTACATTTCAAGTTGCAAACTTTGCTGACAGCCTTTATTGAAAGCCAAAATGCCCATAAATCCTACAATTTTCCAATGCTGCAGATAAAAACGAATGACACGCATTTAAAATTGTCCATCAAAGCTCCAACAGTTGAGGGACACATCCGGACTCCCAAGCGCCAAATCTAATGACAAAACAAAGCATTGATAACATGGTTTGGGTTCGAAGGGTCAATCCACAAACCTAAATGTCCACACAGAAGAAAATTTGTTCTCCTACTAGGTTGCCAGCATTACTTATAATGAACCCGAAAAGAGTCGTGGAAACTATAATCTGTTCACCAATCTGAATCTAACACCAAACCCGTAAGAGCGCACCACAAGTAACTACGGAAGAGACTAACTATCAAAACTTGCAGATAAACCATCAGCAAGTTCTCATCATCTCAAACACAGGAATAAAAATAAAGGCTCTTGAAATCCAAACCCATCAAGACTGAAACTCCAGCCTGCATATACGGATTATGATCCGACATGAGTGTGGATCTCACCATCACCCGCAAACGTCAATTTCATGACAAAATTTAACTGAAAAGCATGGACATCAGCATCACTTCCCAAATCTATCTACTTGATTGTAAACAGAAAATTCTATCGTATTTCGACAAAACTCAATTGATTTCATGCACATTATTAAAAAGTAGCAATCTTTCCAATTTCATGAAGCCAAACTAACACAATAACAACATTAATAACTAATAAACTAAACAATCATTCCACTTAATTGGACTGAAAGATCACTGAAAACTAATCTCGATCTGACAAATTATACAATCAAACATCAGAAACCCACTAATCCCAAGAACTAATAATCAGATTACAATTTTAAAAGAAATCAAATAAATGGGTAGAAGGGCTTATAAAGATGCTTACAGAAAAGGGATTGACTTCTTCTTCTTCCTCAAAAGGGTTTGGATCATAACGTCCTGCCATTTTTTATTTTTTATTACTTAATTACAAACAAAAACTCAATTGATAATTTCCCAATAAAATCTCAGATTATCAAGTGATAGAAATAGAGAGATGAGGAGGGGTTGATTAAAGAGGAAGGAAAGGAAAGGAAAGGAAAGGAAAGGGGAACAAAATATGTGAAAGTGCACCAACAAATGTGATCCGAATGATCCGATTCGAAAATGCTGACTCAAGACCGGAAAGTGACTCGAACTTGCTTAACTCGAACATGACTCGAAACCCGACCCGAACCATGTCCGATCCAATGTTGACCCGAATCGAGATGACTCCCCCAAAAACACCTGACTCATAATTGATCGGGTCCAAAATGTCGTGAGGTTACTCAGAATGACCCGAAATGACAAGTACTAAGTCATATTAATATAATATATGTATCAAAATTAATATAACTTGTAAAATAGTACGGAGTGTTTCTTAATCAAAATAGAACTAAGTAAAGTCTTTAGCAATTAACTCGAAAGCGACCCGACAAAAAATAACTCATACCCAAAAGTGACCCGACCCTAAATGGGCCGACAACAGGTCATCCGAAATTGATCTGAAACCCGAAATGACCCGTCTCGACCCAACCCGATCCAAAAAGTTTGACAAACCTGAAAATAACCCGACTCATACCCGACCCGATTGACTCGATTTGCCACCTCCAGATTTTTTATTTTTTATTTTATTTTTTGCCTGATTTTGTTTTTTATTTTTGTTTAACGTATTTTTCTATTTTGAGTTTTTGGCTAATTTTGTATTAGTTGGGTCTTGGGGTAGAGGTGATTGTGGGCCGGGCCTGTGCATCAAAGTTGGCCCGACAAGCGGCCGGGCCAGGCAAATTGAATGGGCCTATCAAATAGACCCGAGCCTAGCCCAGCCCATACAGGCTTTGTCGGGCTTTTCGGACCATACCAGCTTTAGAGATTGTGTCAAACCTTTATGGTTGATATGGTACTAAAGATCATAAGTTTCAAGTACATTATTTGTTCACTATCAAAATTATGTACTAAACATCATAAATTAAAAGTAATAATGTAATATATTAGTTACGCAATTTGTGTGTACAATTGTACGTTCATTGTTTGTTCACCGTCAAAATTGTGTTGCTAAACTAGTGCATTGACGTAATATATGCCTCATGATATAGTCATATACAATGGCGGATCTTGAATACTTTATCAAGGGGGGCCGAGACTTTGAATGTATGACTAATTTAAAAATTTTAATGGGCGTGAACAACTTTTACGGTAGTATATAACAAAATATAAACAATATCGTTAAATTTCTCACATGTTTTTCCTTAAATTGATATATCTTCCAAATTTGTACACGATAATAGTTAGAATAGGATCAAAATCATTTCAATCATTTATCTATAACCCAAAATGATATAAACAATCTATAAATTTGGTGATTATCTATACTCATATACAAGACATACACAATAAGGAAAAATAGTCACAATAACTAAATCCTTTAATTTTGGATTCAATTTAGAAAAATGCGGTGAAATTTTGGATACTACTAAAGTACTATACTACAAAGCAATTTTGTACGTTTGACTAGAATACTTAATACAAAAGAATAAAAACGCAAATGATTAGTTGAATTTAAAAGAATTATATTTCTGATAAAATTTAAAAAACTCAAATTATTGAATGAAATTTTAATTATAGAAAAATAGAGCGAGCTACAGATTCATTTTGTCAGATTATTTATAGGATCAATTTATTTGGAGACCTTTAGTTTTACTCGCAAGGGTATGATTTTAAAGCTTGAATCAATGAGGAATAAATTGTCACGTAGTAATACAGTCATATGCTTGGGAACCCACTAAACATTACTTAGTGACTTAGTGTTATCATAAATGTCATTTGCATTGAATGTTGTGAGAATTAGAGGGGGCCAACAGGCCAAAGAACGAATGAACAAATAATTTAACAAACTTTTACACTACATTTACTGGTTCAAGCCCAATGACAGGGGAGCCTGGCCCCGGCCCAGTAACATGAAGATCCGCTACTGGTCATATAGATAATGGAATCAAGATAGATGAAATGAACTAACCACTATAGACTATAATTTGTACTTTGTAGTTCATATTTCACAATGCTTATCATGTGCGTGATAATATTACTGCTAGGATGCCAGTCGATTAGCCCAAATCCTAGAAAGTTCAACTTTTATAACATATCTCTGAGACGTACCAATAAATAAAATAACCTAAACTGCAAATTGTATCTACTTAATTTGTTTTCCTATTCAATTCCATTGTGAGTCGAGTTGGACCAAAAATCAGGCCAAATGCTCGGCATATACCCGGCCCCGAATATAGAATCTAGCATTTTTGGGCCGGGCCATGAGTTTTTTTGGGCCCAATCAAAGGCCCAAACCCGGCTATAAATTGGACAGGCCCAAGTCGGGTTAGCGGGCCTGGGCCATTTGATCAGCTTTACTTGGGTGTTAGTAAGATACTAAGATGTCATCATTTAAGTTGGATAATTTTGAGGTTTGTGCTATATTTGTGGTTGTTGGTACCTAAAGAGATGATAATCTTGGTCTAAATTATATTGAAATTTTGAGCAATTTTAAAATGAAATAATGGATAAATTATTGATCGTTATTTTTTATAACACTTTTTCAAAATTACTCCCTTTTACATTTTTTTTTTCAAAATTGCTACCTTAATTTGTGAAAACTCTTAAAAATAATACCAATCATCTTAAGCGAGATTTACTATCCTACCTTAATTTAGGGCTAAAATAGGAAGAAATGAATCGTTTTATCTTTATTACAACCATGTGGCAGTATTTGACCCGTTTTAAAATTTAAAACGGATACACCGTCTTAAGCAAGATTGACAATCTACCTTAAGGATGTAAATGAACTGAGCCGGATCGAAGAGTCCTTGGAATCGGCATGGTCAAAGCTCGGCTTGTGCTCGGTCAAAACGTGCTCGAGCTGAGCTTGGTTAAATACGAGATGAGCCTGAGCAAGGCAAGACTCAGCTCGGAAGCTCGTTTACAATTTTTTTTGTATAAATTTTATACTTAAATATTTTTTTTAAAATTATATGTTATTTAGCCATTTATAAGTATATTATAATATAATATTTTATAATTATTTGTTATATAAAAATATTTTTATTGAGTTAGAGTTAAAAGCGAGAAAGTGAAAATAATACAAAGACAAAACTAACTCGATTCGAACTCAAGCTGAGCTCGAGCTTCAATTCTTTTAGGCTCAAGAAGCTTCGAGTTAAAATTTTGGGCCGAGCCTGAGCCTACTCGAGCTCGAGCTCGGATAAGCTCGTTTACAGCCTTACCTAAAGCCTCTAACTGCCATTTCAATTTCTGGATTTGGGACTCAAAATAGATATGATTGATACGACTTGAATATTAATGTGGATCAACTCCACCTACGCTCTTGCGACGACACCACCCCACGGAGCCTCGCGTAGCGAAGCACGTCATGAGTTGTAACCGATTTTAGAGACTTAGAAACCAGTGAAAGGTTTGAACAAATCTACATTTGAGGAGTCGTCACCAATTTATTGTTGAAAATTGGAAACCGTTCAAATCAACTTTATACTATATCAAATTAAGTACAAAGCCGAATGTGACATAAACACTAAAGATAAAGACTCGTTCCCCTTAGCATTTTATGCCTAGAATCACTCTCGTAATGCCCGCGAACACAGATTTTCATAGAGATCTGAGTAAGGAGTGATGATACGTATTAGGAAGTTCTTTAATCGAACATCTAATCCTGCCCGCCTCAATTAGGAAATGACCTTGGAGGATTTTGGGGTTTCTTCGACGAATGCTCCATGAGGTTACCTTTGGCGATTTTAATTTCGCGATAGGACGGATGTGTGGCCTGAGAACAATTGGGGATAAAATGTTCATCTGTTGTCATCTTGAGATCGTGAGGTTGGGGAGTTATTTGGACACCCTTCTTCTTGAGAGGTTGAGCTTCGATCTTTTTACGCATTTCAGCCAGTTGGTTTTCGAAGGTGACAATCTTATATTCCACGTCGGCAAGTTGTGTTTTTATGCCATTGATAGCACCTGCTATCATGGAAAATGAATTGTTGATGGCGACAGAAAGCATGGGCACTCCACTTCGGATAACATCTTCTTCGAGCATATTAATTTGATCACCATCGTTAAAAGGAGCGAGGAGATGAGAACAGTCTATGGATGGATCCTGATCCTTTTTTGCAGTAGGGTTCCCAAGAGGGTTAACCTGTCATCTGGTGGGAGTGGTATGCAACCATTCTCAATCATATCTTGAATTGTCTGTTTCAGGAGAAAACACTTTTCGATATCATGACCTCTAACTTGATGATATCGACAGTTTTTGTTGCCTTTCCAAAGGTTCACTTACTTCTCTATAGGTGAATCTGGAGTCGGACCTATTGGATGTAATTTGTCTTGGGAAGAAAGTCTTGTCAAGGCTTATGACATAAGTCATTCCTAAATCAGATAACACCCATGGTGTTTCCCGATTTTCCTATTAGTTGTGTTCAATTTCTTAGAAAGACGGGTATTATAAGAGGCAGGCTTTGAACGACCTAGGCTTATGGTTTCTCCAGGTGACGTGTTCTTTAAAATAATAGGGCTTGCTTGGATTGGGGGGGAAAGGGTGGAAAAAATAAGGGAGTAATTATTAAGGGTCATTTAAGTGAGTTTGGCATGAAGGTGATGATTCACCTTGGCAACTTATTACTCCCATCAAGGGTAATGTATTACCCACCCTCCCCCATGGGTAATTATTACTGGAGTAATTATTACTCTCTGTTTTAACCAATATGAATTCATTTATATACATTATGCACTAATTACTCTTTTACCAAACCCGAAAATAGATTACCCCAGTAATAATTCTCCTAACATTCCAAACTTAAAAATAATGAACATATTACTTCCCGGATTAAATTACTCAGTAATTATTTCCCTTAAATTATTATCCCATTAATTGTTTCTTTTATTCCAGGCGAGCCCTTACTCTGTTGGTACCCACTAGGTTGGTTGCTTTTCAAGCCCACCCAAATAGATATCCAAGTTATAACCCCGCCAAATATGATGGTCAATTTTGCTGATTTATGATTAAACATATGACATGGAATATCCCCGGTAGGTTGATTGATGGTGGTCTTTTAAATAGGGCCTCCATAAGACATTCTAAGGAAATGTACGATACATTATGACGTGCCTCACAAGTTTCAAAGATACTACAAGAAAGACACTTGAGAAGTAGAGCAAACATGGATTTTGCAGTTCTATTGTGCCTGCATTTCCCCTAAAAAGCTTATATTTTCTTGTGATTAACTTCCAAAATACCTTGTGAATTTGTGAAAGTTGCCTAATAATTGAATAATTGAAATGATAGGGCAAATTGGTATTTAACTACCCTCTCCTGCTTTTACCCTCTACTCCGAGATATGTATAAGTTCTAGCATTGTCTCAAAGTCCGCCATAATACCTTGTGATAGTTGCCTAATAATCGAAATGATACTCATCTAGGTGCTTCAGTTCGGTAAATGTCAAAGGAAGCAATAAACTCAAGACTAAGGGACTCTGATGTTTTATGCTTGACTTAAAAAACGGATTGAATCCAAAATTCTATTAGCAAGTTCAAGTAGTTCACTTTCAATACCCATTTCTTGGTAAGTCGGAGGGTGAGACCGGTGGCGGTGAGACCAATTGGCATTGTTGGAGTTTAGTTTAATTAGTTGATTTAGTTAGTGTCTTACTATTGTCATTTATCCCGACCCTACCTTCCTCACTTCCCCTTCATCCTTCCCCCATAAACCCTTCATTAAAATAAAACCCATGAAAGTTTAACAAACACACCAAAACTCTAAGGGTGTATTTAGATAGCAAAAGTGGAGGGAAAGGGAGGGAAGGAGAAATGAGGGAAGGGAAAGAAAGAGAAGAGAATGGGAGGGGGAATGAGTTGTTGGTGTTTGGATACAATTTTCCTCCAAATCTTGCCTATTGTGGAGAGATTTAAACTAGGCTTGAAGGAGAGAAATTAGATCCCTCTAAATCTCTCCTCCTCCATTTTTCTTCACCCTCATTTGTTATCCAAACAAGGGATTTTAAATCCCCTACTCTCCCTTCCTTTCTTTTCCCCCCAAATCACTCAATCCAAACACACATTTCCCCTCATCTCTTAGCCAAACTTCCTAAATTAACTACTAAACTCTTGCTCAACTCCCAATCTATCCTCTCCCACCCAATTAAAACCCACAAGATTACTCTTTACTCTGGTGATATTTTTGAAAAACAACCAATTTCGTATAAAGAATTAAGTGCTATTATATTTGATAAGATAATTAGAATGATTACATTGTTGAGTATTTATACAATAAATAGATGGCAAAGCTAATGTTAAGAGATGACTAGATTCTAGCTAACAACATACAAAGGTCTACATACATTATATTGTTAACAGTATAGAAAATATAGGAGATTCTTAAGGAGAGAATGAGGGCTTCAGTTATGCTAACTGAGTATGGAACGTAGACTCGGTTTGAGGCAGTGATACATTCTTAACAGGCTCCCGCAAGATG
>JAOWBH010193408.1:0-17994 GCA_028566215.1 Silene coronaria
GCTTAAGCTAATCCTAATAAATCATATACTCGGTAATTAAATGATGACTATATCAATAAATAATCAAAACTGTCTTGCAATGACAATATATGGAGTATCATACAAAACTTACTAAAAAAAATACACAATTATGATATTGAATCTTCATATTGGTTCACTAAAATGACGCTTACGCGTCAATCTTTAAAGAACATTTGTCAAAGTTTCATTTAATATAATACAAGAAAAAAACGTGAATCGCAATCTTATGATTAAATTCACGAACTACTTACCCTAGTTGTAAGCAATGTGACACCTTCATAATCTTGTAACCTCCAATTACTTTCCTCTATGTTCTTGTAAGGCAACATCACCCTCGTTCATCTCGGTTTCATCTCTTTTACCCTCTCTAAACTTCTTATAGATATCACTATGATAAAATTTCCTTGTTCTCATTACCAAAATTATCGATGTAAACATACCAAATGCCGTAACGCAAGCTATAATAATGAATGCAAGACCGAAGCATTTTGGACCGTCACAAATTAGCTCTTCACCAGCTTCCCTAACTCGACCTGTAACCCGTAACTGTTTTATCGCTTCTTTATCGTATAAAAAGCCCGTTAACCTAACATTGAAGAAGTACCCACCAATTGGGCTTGCAATTGTACCAACATTGTACAAAGTTGAGTAATATTTAAGCCCAAATAACTCTGATATTATGGCATAGATCAATGGCCATTGGGCCCCAAAACAAAACCCAATTATGATTGATGAAATATAAAGCCCATTTTTTACTCCAAATGCAATAAGAAGATGGCCCACACAAGTAAGTAGTAGTGTGATGGTGAGCATAAGAGGTCTAGGAAACTTGTACTTGTTCAACAAGTGTTCCGAAACAAACCCGGCCATGACCCGACCTAAGTAGTTCCATATGCTAATTAGAGAGACGCAGGTGCGAACACTCGACTGTGAATACTCGAGAGATTCTCCGATTTGACCTAAATTGTCGATAGCTGCCAGTGCTCCACCAAGTCCACAAATGCTAGTAACAAGTAGAGTGATCATGTCGATGCTGAATAGTGCTTGTAATATGGTGTAGTCCTCTCCTCGGTTTGGTGGCCGAAATATATTTTGAAAACATGAATCACCTTCCCTAGACTGGGTTTCAGCTAGTTCACACGTAGGACGTTCAGATATCACTACTGGTGGGCCATTATAGTCCAATTCATATTTCCACAACTTGTAATCCTCCCTAAACGCAACAAAAAAGAGCGAAAAGAGCACAAAAAGAACTCCTACCCCACTCGAAATAAACCCTATCCTCGTGAACAAAAACCGTTGTTGAAGTAAAGTCATGACCATAAGAAATCCAGCAAGGCCAAAGGATACATAGAGAAATCGATAGAACACTTTTTTCGACCCTTTTACCGGTTGATCTATGTGCTCCATGAAACGGATGGTACGTAGGAAAACAATCGAAAAAACAACGGGTAACCAAGAAATAAGAAGAATAAGAGATTTAGCATTTGTACCATAAAAAGCTAAGTAAAGTTGAGTGTAAATTCCAGCACTTAGACCAACAAATCCCTTTAGTAAACCTAATACAACTCCTCTACTCTCCGGGAAATTATTCACACATGGTATTATTGCTGCCGTGTTGGTGAAAGCCCCGGAATTCGCACCTATACGATAACAACGACAATAACATTACTCTAGTGACTCAAAAGCATCCATATGTAACGAAAAGAACAAACAAATTAAGACGTATGAAAATTAAACAATCAAACTTTTTTGAAATAGATCTAGAATTTATAACTTCAATTGCAAACTTTTTTTTTTTATTCTTTTAAATCATGCAAACGGATTCGAGTTATTTAAAAACTCTTAAAACAATAATATTAATAAAATTATATATAGTCCAATAATCAATTATATATTCCTAAAAAATGAATTTCAGTGTCACTATACTCACATGAAATATTTTAATAATATAATAATTTATTTACTAATAAATTAAAACATTCCAGTATAAAAATGATGGTACCGAACTTGATATCATCGGATCGATAACGTACCTATGCAAATATTGAACAACATAAGCCAAATAGGAGGCTTGGCAATTCTCTTAGTAACGGCAAGCCAAATCATGAAATACCCAAAAAAATTAAGAACACTCCCAACAATTAAGACCACCCAAGGAGGAGTAAATTCCATTAATAACCCTGCATGTACACCAACATTTGACCCTAGGTCCTTAAAAAAGCTAAGTAAATTAAGGGTAGTTTGGTCATACCCTAAACTTGATTTTATTTCCGAGGAATATAACCCAAATATGTAGCCCGTTCCTGATGTTGACATCACTAGGAAGGTTGCAACCACCATGAACCACCGTCCCGTCACGAATCTCGTCGTGAAACGGGTTAATTCCCGCCCATTGCAACCACCATCACCACCACCACCCACTACCATAGCTGTATTAATATTATTACACTACACGAAAAAAAGGATTACAAAAAGGGTTTAGAAGCGTTCTAATTAATATAGGCGTTTTATAAAGTAGGAATTGTTGATACGTGCTTCATATTAATTTGAAGAGTGAAGAAATAGTTGTGTGATTATATGTAAATAGGTGATTAGGCTGATTTCACATAAGACAAATATAGTTTTTATGCATTTTTATGGAAATTAATTTGGTAAAAATTGGTACAAATTATTCAACTCGTATTTAATTTTATATCAAAGAAGTCATTTGTTTTAGTATACATGCATCATGCATTGCTAGCTAATATCTTGGACTAACGTAAATGCAGGTATGCATCACGTCAAAAACACAAATTCTCGTTTCAGACGGGTAATATCCGTCTTAAGTTTCAGTCGAGTCAAGTACTATACATAGGACAAAAGTAAATTACATTGGAAATAGAAAAAGATTTGTCTCATCCATGCAAGTGGGGTGATATTTGTCCCGTTTTAAGCAATACCTATTGCATCAAAAATACGAGTTTAAATAGGATAACATACATTTCGCATTTATCATTTTACTTGCACCAGCATTAACGCGAAAATAGACATCGGATTACTTGGTAATTAAATTTTGTTAAACTTAATTTGGCAATTTTAATTTATGATGGCTCAAAATGTCATCATTTCTAAATATTTATTTTGTGATAATAAAACAGCAAAGACGTATAGCATAGTCACTGGGTCGTCGTATAATCTAAGTAATCTAACAATAGTACAATAATGGTACCATAGTTGTGAAGTCATGTCGAAAAGAACCTCAATAATAAACGGGTTGAGTAAAATTCTCGATGTATTATGTTTTTGTCTTATGTGTAATACTTGACCCGTTTTGAAGTTAAGATGGATATGCCTGTCTTAAGTGAGAATTTGTGAACCTCGGTCGTTATTGTTCACATTAACCGCCAATGATCGTCTGAGTTTCTGTAAATAAAAACCGAATTTTATTTTTGTTTTGATTGTTATCTTAGCTAAAAAAGGCTAATCGACTTTATATTGATATTAGTGCACATTTTAGCACATTTTAGCCAAGTTCCATCACTGAATTGAAAACTCATGTCTTCCTTTCACAAGGATAGTACTCCCTATTGAGTCAAGATCTAATAAAAAAATAGAGAGGTCATTTCCTTTTATAAGTCCATATTACATCTTGGCATTATCGAACGATTGTACATTTATGTATAGAAATAAAGGGTTAATAGTGTTTAAAAGGAAAAATATTATTATATGGGTGTGTGAGAGGAAATGGAAAGGATCTTAATTGCTCCGTATTACTTCAGCCGCATGGTGACTCGAAAAACATGGTGGACCTAAGTACCTAACTAAATGTCAGCGCAAATTATATAATAAGATCGTCTTAGAGTAGGAGACGCTCTTTCATTAAGTTAAAAAAAAAAAAAAAAAAAAAATCACAATTGAAGAGCTGGAAATAGCAATTGATGACAAACTCTCAATACTTAATTTGTTTCTATTTGATTTTGCGATAAATTAAGAAAAAAATGACAAATTTTTACATTATATCGCTAACTATAATTAGAGAGGTTATGTTCCAAAATTAAACTTCGACCACAGAAGTCGAATATGTATGATAAAACCGGATGGAGACGACATAATATGAAGCTATGAGTACTTTATATGCTTTACAATCCCATGAAACTGTCTCATGGAAATGCACTGCTGTATCTGGGTACAACAGATTTATACAAAATATTGATTACATTAACCCAGAACAAAAAAAGCATCTTATATTTTTTAAGCAGTTAGATTACCGATCATGATTTCAAGGACGAGGATGAAAAATACAGAAGGGTTTATCGTAATGTGGGAAAAACGCCCCATTGATGAAGGAAGCCTTGGCCTGTGGTAACCTCTAGCACCAAAAGAACAAGGACGGCCAACATGGCTGCTCTTCCGTTCCAGGTTTCAGCGCTCTTGGTCCAACCCCATTCCCACATTGTCACTGGAGGCGGTAATTCTCGACGTTGTGAATCATAAGCTGCAAGCAACTCCTCTACACTTCCGAGTGGAACTAGAGACTGTATATTACCAAAGATGATGTCTTAGTGTTTTTGTAGCATTAGATGAAATGATTGGAAATTTGATGCTTACATAGACTAGGTCAATAACTGCTGGACTCAATTATTAAATGGACGTCCTCATATTTTGGCTGAAAATGAAGTGTTCAAGACTTAAATTGTTACTTTGACTCGGTTAGAAGTATGTAATGAGGATCATGAGTGTGTATGTCCAAGCGTCACACTCGGTTAAATAAAAAGAATAATAAAATTGTATTTTTAGCTTAAAGGACTCAGGAGGAGTTCGAAACTCCAAGTGTTGCTTACACTTGGTTATAAGTGTCGGATAATTGTGTGGTATGTATGTGTGTTTTAAGTGTTAGACTCGTCATATTATGACAAGTATCCATATTTTGGCTGACAATGACGTATCTGCAAGTGTTTTAACCATATCAGGGTGTCGAGTGTTGCTAGCTAGTAATGAGAAGAAACGGATTAATATAAAGGGCGTGAATTAGGATCTCATTTGCTCCACAAGCGAGAGATACGGAGACACCAGCATGATATAAAGCAATAAAAAAAGCAGTGAAACCAACAGTTTTAGATCGATCAGCGTAATACCTGTCGAGCTTCGAGATTTGACACAGCCATTGCTCCTACATAAGGAAGGCTTTCTACAACAGCGTCTGCCAAATCTGAAATAAAGGATGGTTCACATCCTAGGGCGGGAACACGCCCCCAATTCTCTATACCTGATTCTAGAGCCAACTCCTTGTATTCCACGTCGATCTCCTCCAAAGTTTCAATATGCTCGCTTACAAAACTGAAGGAAGTTGCTATGCAATCAACAATTTGGAAATCACGAGAGCAAGCAAGTTCGTTTTAAGTTCACAACATAACGTAAATCGAACACATACCTAATTGGCACGGCCAAAAGACTTTTTACACCTTTCTTCCCGAGATCAATAATAGTATCATCTGTGTAAGGTTTTAACCATTCAACAGGTCCGACCCTACTCTGTTGGAAAATTCAGGGGTACTCCCAAGTCATTATAACATATGTCAACCGAAAATAAATGCTATAACCCATAAAATAGTTCGAATTCTGATACGAAAATTGCGGAAGCGGTTTAAATAGACTAAAGAGCAATAACCCTCTTCCATTTTGCATCAAATTCAGCTAAAACAAATATGCAGCAGAACAACATCCCCAAAGCCCCACCTCAATCTTTTATTTTTTATGTAAGTCGGTTAGTTCATCATGAGCCCAATGATAAAAGTTTCATCAAGCACTTTTTTGCTGAAACAAAAGTAAAACCAGCTCGTAAAGCGAGAACGACTTATATACAAAAGTCAGAACAGCGATAGGATGCCCCAAGAAAGTGGAATTGGAGGATGTCAACAATGGCTACCTGGTAAGCAAGGGTGAAGGAATTATAAATTTTCCGTTTCTCAAGGTCCTCCATTATCAAGTCAACACATTCCTCCATTTCGGCCTTGTATGGGTCACCAGCTTCCTCAACGTAAGCTAATGGCACGCCATGAGCACTAAAGAATATCACAACCTGTAACATTCAACGTGTCAACGAGCACACAGAAGTAAGATACCGAACTCCACACTTTGAATAATCCCCCTGTTCAGTTGAATTCACTACATTTTCCTTTTTTGGGACATTGAAATTTGAAACCAATTTACTACATTTCAGTTTGCATAAGAGAGATCGTACAAAAGCATTCTCGTACCCTTTTCAATACCTAAAACTTTGGTGAAAAGAAAATGTAGTAAAATCAAGTGAATATAGGTACGCACGGAACTAAGGCATAACTAACAAAATCACCTGATCAGGACGATTGAACTTTTTCAGTTCTATTTCAATCAAATCTCCCATGGCCTTAATATACCCTTCTCGTTGATACCAAGATGGAATGACTGTGTGCTGCATGTTGACGAGATATTCATCGTCCCTAATTAAAACATACAAAATCAGAAATTTTGACTTCAGTTCTGAGCTATGTGAGCATGCAAAAAACACAGGTTTGCTGAAATGAGTTGTGCCCAATACCGAAATATACTCTCCAACAATCGCAAGCTTGAACCACTTGTTGATATCGAGAATTGCGGGTATAGTGGAAGCACAACCAGCTTTGAGATGCCATCTCTTTTTATCTATATAGGCAAAATGAGCGCATATAAGAGAACCAGATGTTCAGTTTTGTAAAAATAGAATTGAGTACAAAAAGCAAACAGAAAACTAACACAAACAGAAATCAATCGTTAGTAAGTCGGTAAGTCCAAGCATCCATTTCCTAATGAAGTAATGATATTATAACAGCTGAACCCAAACAAGAAGCCACGAGCAAATAAGATATATAGCTTTCAAAAATATTGCTTAAATATTACTTGAATATCTTCAAAAAATGTTTTTAACACATTAAAAACCTTGTTCGGTTGTTTTCCTTGTTTCACCTCACGGAAAGTCGAAAGGTGCCACGCTGCCACCATATGGTCATCCATTTCTTTCTAAACATTGTTGAAAAGTTTGAAGAAAGTTTGCCACCATAGCTTAAGAAAAGTTTGTAGTGTAGAATGTGGATGGTGAAAGGAGTAGACATTAGCATACAGCTTAAACTTAAAGAATCGACTATATTAACACACTTCAGAAGGACCTGTGGGGCTGTGCCATGTCTATATTTGCCAATGTAAGGTGGTAGCCAAGTAGCAAGCAAACCTGACACAATTATTTTACCCACACTAAGCAATTCAGACTTCAGATGTTCCAATGAAAGAGGATATCTTCCTTGGCTCTAATAACAAACTGATGCTTTCAGTTCATTTGAAACTGTGCAAAACAACATATGATTCTCTCTGCTTCTGCGTAACTTGAAATCAGCTCCTACTGCCGGGCACAACTATTTAACCAAGGGATTTATTCACCGCAATTGAAAATTTAAGCCATGGAGACCCCGTCCACGTGTATGTGAATGTCTTGAAAATACAAAGTCAGATCTAGGAAAAGTTTATCAAAGCTTCTAATTCACCGTGGTTGAAAATATAGGGCATGCGGCATGGAGATCTATCTTACTTAAGTAGTTAGAACACTGTAAGTGGATGTCTTGGGAACCTACTATTATCACTAATTTTCATTTCCGGCCAAAACATTCACTACTCTTTAACATTGTAGTATGATGGAATGAACAAATCAGTTACGAACTAGCGTTTTTTAAATGGTAGAGTGGCTAAGAATCTTGGATGACCCAACTTTCAATCATGGGTAATCTGAAACAGAGTGTCTATGTTTTCTACACAGAAAAGGTTGCGTACATCTAGATTCTACTATTCTAGACGTCTTACCCTAACCTGTCATAGGCAAGATCCTTACAGTCTCACTCAGCTTCACATAGCCTAGATGATTATTTCTTAAGAGCATGTGATTACGATGAGTTGGTGAAACAACCTACTGGCTATCAGAGACGCATCTGCTGATATGTGTGAAAACAAAAGCTCAAAGTTGGTATTACAAACTCCATGAGCAGTTGGTAACAGTGTCAATGAAAATAATGATAACACAAATCTCCAAGGCATATATTTTTCAAACATAAAGAAGTTCAACTTGACCCAGCAAATATTTGAACACATATACGATCATATTCCCTTCCAGATAACATGAACGAAATTGTATTACTAAAGCACCCGATCAAGTTTCCTTATTAAGTATCCAAGGAAAACTTTTCTTATTTAATTTACAACCAACAACACGCCTACGAATTAAGTATAATATTCATGTCATACCTCCTCAATTGCTTCTTCAGTGAAGGGGTGCCAATAACGCATACCAACATATACTTTTGCGGGAACATTCTTAGCATGAAGAGCCTTCCTTAACTCTTCAGCCTGAAAACAAGGGCATAATACATGATGCAACTGAAAGCTCAAGTGCTCAACCATGTTTTTTTTCTTAATTGCAGAAAATAAAAGAGAATGAATTATATCTGTGTTGCAACTGAAGAAAACACTCCTATGAAAGTAATATGAGAAATTAAAAAGTAAAAATAATGAGAATAGTCATACCTGTGCATCTGTTATCCGACGAAGAGGAGAGCCACCGCCAATTGAAGCATACCCTTCTTTGCTTTTTGGAGCCCTTGCAACTGAAATAAACTGAGCTAAGGGCTTCTGGAGAAATCGGAACAGTCTAGGCAGTCTAATGATATCCTGTCCAATTGTTTTGGTCAAGATAGTAACAGAAAAGTGACCATTGCAACTAGAGGTAAATGGGGACAGGGGGAAGCTACCAGGCATTGGTGGATCCAAAAAGAAATATGGAGTACATGGGTTTCAGGGTCTTCGCAAAATCTTTTTTTTTTTTTTTTTGCAATTTGACCAATTTATGTGCTGAAAAACTTTTACACAATAATAGGGATAAAAAACTTTTTCCCACGGATGACATAACACATTTTGACTATGTTCTTACTCCATATTGGAAAGAGTAAGACAATTACATACGGTACGTATGGCGGTCAAAGTTATTCATCAATTCTAATTTCTAACTGTCGAAGAATGGAAACATAGTGAATGATGTGAAATTGTGAATTACACTAGCGTTTGAGTAATCTGATATATTAATGCATTCAGTGACAGAGATAACAACACAAAACCTCATACCAACATAAAACGAAAGAAATTTATGTACCGGATCAGCAAAAAGGTTATACAAGAATGGTTGCACATCATCCAAAGTCTCTGGACCTCCAAGATTTAGCAACAATACTCCTATTTTCTCATCACCAATGAGTGACGTTGTCGGCAGATTAGATGATGTAGAGGTAACCAATGCTCCAACTGGAAGTGAACGATGTTTGTGTGACGATATAGATTCTTCTTTGGACCAAGCCAATGAATACTTCCCAACTATCAAGTTCCTTGATTTGCTATTAACATTGCTCTCCACGGTAACCCCCACACAGTGAAATAGCCTCTGAGAGGTCCATATCTCTCGTGGCAATAACCTAAAAACAAAGCAACCATAAGAACATTAACTCAAAAGTAAATAAAAATGTTGGTAACAAGAAAAGACAGCAACTGCATGAACGATCACGATTTTTCCTATACTCAGAATTGGGACAATAACCTGCTGCTTCATGAACTAAGAAGAAAACCAAGTTTGTGAGACGTGGAATTAGTCACATCACAAAGTCCAATGCCGTAGGTACATAGTTTTGACGGAAATAGCTGTGTTTCTAAGCACTAGCCTTGATCATACTCAATGGTCCAATACTAACTACACCTCAAATTCTGCACCGAAACCTTCGTGTTATGAGAAAAATTTAAAAGCTAGTCAACCTACACATCTAACTGCTTCAGCTGCAATTAACTTTCCATCTTTACACTCTATAACCATATGATTGTAAATAGAAGTCCAGTTAGTCTCTGACTCCCAACAAGTCAAATGTAAGTTCGAGTAAATTTGATCCTCCAAACGCCCCACCATAGGAAAGTCGCACAAAGAATCCGTACTAGAAGCGTTTGCTCCTGTTGCAATCTCAGAGTACACTCGCTTAGAACTGTCGTTTTGTTCGCGTAAGCTAGCATCAATACATAGATCAAGAGTATGAAGTATGAACCCTCGGAATCCAAAAGATTCAAACTTTAAAGTAAAAGCATATGCTTCTGCTCTAAAATGAAGTTCCCAACTGCCAAAGTACTCTTCCAATTGAAATCAAACCCACCAACCACCATAATAAATAACAAAGACCGTCGCTGCAATATGATTTGGGTTCAGCTATCATGGCTCGTCATAATGCTCACCAGCCGAGCCAAGATTCTCTCCATTACCTATACATTACTTATAAATGAACGGCGACAAAATAAAGGGCCCGGATTTGTTTCAAGCACTTCAATCTCACCTCAATTTTTATACAATCTTGATAAATCTAAACCATCAATTTTTTCTTCAAATTAAATCTTTAAACTGCACATCCAGGAATATATTGCACATGCAAGTTATGGTAATTCAAAATAAAATAAAATAAACAAATGGGGTAAGAGAATCTAAACCCTAAACTTTACTAAGCTAAGCATATACTTTAAACTTTAAGGTAAACCCCTTCAATTATCACACTACAACAACAAATGATTTGGGGTCGGCTAACATAAATCATCATTCGAAACCGATTAGACATGCAATTAATTATATGGACATACCTGCAACTGTAAGAAGAGTTCCTAGACAAATGCACCACATCATCACCACTACAAACCCTTACACCTACATAATCATAAAGAGCACATAATTAGAGGTGCACCCGCGTCCGTATAAAGGTTAGTCCTTATTTTCTGACAACAAAAAACATGAAATACATAATAATTAAAGAAATTAAAGAAATACCCATGAATTGAGATGATTGTAGAGTGGATAATGCACTACCAATTGCCATTTTTGTAGCTTTTGTTTCTAAAATTCAAAGCCACATATACAGAGATAATAAAAGAATAAAAACCCAAAAATATAAAAATATATAAGAAGAATAATCAATTATGAGAAAATGAGAGAACAAGAAAAAGGGTAGAAAAAGAGAGAGATAAAGAGAGTGATAGAAACAGTAGTGTGGGGAAAACAATGTTATAGCTCTGCCAAGCATTTTACACAGTGGCATTATCCATTTAATCAATTTTCAAAATATCAGCAACTGTCTTCTCATACGGGTGGTATTCGTCACAAGTTAAAATGAAAAAAACCGTAAATATACATTTTCCGATAAAAAGTTACCACCAATTTATTGTTACAAATTGACAACTTTAGTATCATTAACACTCATTATTATTACATGATGATATTTCAGTTAAGTTAAAACCGTCCCAAATAAGAAAATGGGCTAAAATATTAGGGGTCACATAAGAAAATCAATCAATTTTATTTTAGGTGAGGAATTTGTGTGACATTTAAGACCTCTACGTGTGTGTTTTTTTTTTGTTTGAAAAATACATGAAGAACATTTATGCTACTGAAGTAGTGATGCACTGATGCTACATCCAAGTGGTTTCTAGTTGAGCGACATGGGTCACATGGACCCATGGACCATGGTGGCTGATGGAGTGTAGAATTTTGGACTCAGGTTTGGGCACGGACTTGACTCGATTTATTCTCCTTCCTCTTTCTGATAGATGTGATGGTGACAGATGCGCTCGGTCTATTTTGTATCAGATGTATAACAGAAAAATCCTCGAGCATACGTGATGGCTTACACGCTAGTATGCTACATATATCAGATCAACTCTTTTTATTACTAGGCCGGGTTACATGCCCAAAATTCGGAAGACATTAATTTTATAGTGTATCTTGAATTTAAATTTTTTTTAAGTAATTATTAATCCATTTCTATAAAAAGTGTTTTTTTTTTGTTTTTTTTATCTTTTTTGTATAATGTCAAATGGAATAAGTGAATGTAATGAATACTATTCTTAAAGATGACTAATTTGTAATAGTGATACAGTTTCTCGACACTATCTTCTCACATGTCCTTATGTAAGGTCCATCATTTTAACCGACCCTATATCTTATACATCATAGGATGAATCAAAACTTTATGTCACCCAATAATGTCGTCAACTCATTTTTCAAATCACCATACCGATATAAATTATAAAAGGTATTCGAGGAATATTCTCAAAAAAAAAAAAAAAAAAAAAAAAAAAGAGGTTCACCACCAAGACATTATAGAATAAGGTCAACTGCAAGTCAGGTAATTAGGAAGAAATAAATCAAAAACAGAATGCAGGAAAAATGGGATCTGCATCTTCTTCTTCTTCTTCTTCACGTAGATGGGCTACATTTATTTCTTCCTTTGCTTCTCGTCTCTTTTTCCTCCTCATTATCCTTCAACTCCCTCTTTTCAGGTTTCTCTTTTTTTTTTTCTTGCATTAATTTACTGTAATCACATTTGTTACAGCATTTCTAATCTATATCCGTATCTATATATCATAACATGTAATACGATAATTTTCCTTACAATGTTTGCTACGTCATTTTCATATGACATTATCTAAAAGATCTTAGCCTGATGGTTAAGACAAGTCATTATGGATGATAGGTCCCAGATTCGAAATCTTCATCCGTATATCGTACAAGCCCTTCATCCGTATATCGTACAAGCCCTGTAACTTAGGTTGAGACATTCTTGACAAAGTTGGTATACCACACAAAATATGCAATCACCTATCATAAAAGTGTACTAGAACAAAAACGAGTCGCTACATTTTTATTGGTGAACAGTGAACTCCCGAGTATACGTGACCTGATGTGTTCTATTCAAAACCTGAATACTGGTAACATGTTATAATGTTTTCGACCAGGGTTCCTTGTGGCTGTGGAATATGCACAACACCAGTACAATTGACATCTTCTCAATTAGTCGAGACAGAATTCTTGCCTGTTGCATTTGTGAAGACCCTTATGTACCCTGGTGCTATTGTGAATGCCCTTATCAAGGGCACTAGCATCCCCAAATACAATGACATCTTGGAAATTTATAGCATGTCTCATGTTACAGAGGCTCCTTCAGCCTTACATCTCAGACATCTAGAGGTTTGTTTCCCTTTTCGACATGATCTAGAGTCATCACACTATTTCCGTCTCAATTATTTGTTTACCTTTTTTATTCTTTCCGATGGATGATTAATCAAAGGTAAACAAATTTTTGGGACGGAGGTAGTATGTTCCTTGAATGTCCAGGAACAAAGTTGCCTTCTTCTATGGCGACAACTGCACAAAACAAACCTGTGTCAACGTCTGAAGGAGATACTGTAGACACCAAAAATCTTGATAACTAATCTCAGACTAACAAACAAGTCATTCTAATCGAGACATTTTGGGTTCAGTCTATTCCCAAGGTGTTTTTTTAAAAGCTAATGTCATCACCATCAAATTCCTGAAATGTTGGCAGATTTTAGCAGGGAGTTACTTATCAGTAGCCGGGGCAATAGTCGGCCTACTGCATCGCAGCAGGCTAAGCCTTTTCGGAATGCTATTACTTCTATGGGGTTTGATCAAGGAAGCATTCAGGCAAAAGGCTACATACTTAGATGGTAGCACAACAGTGCAGATTTATCCTGTTATGTTAGTTGCCGTATTCATAGCATTGTTGTGTATCAAAGGCGATGTAAAGCAGATACTAAGAAGCTTTCAGGCTCATAGTTCGGCGACAGCAGCCACAATTTTGCAGGAGCATATAAGGAAGAGGAGGAAAGAAAGGGAAATGAAGAGACTTGAATGGACTGTCAATTATATCGGTCCTACAATTCCTAGGAACACCAAAGTAGCTCAAGTAGGAATTACTAACACACACTAAATTGCCTTGCTAATTGTATATGGCTTACATTTGCCCTACACTTTAGCAGGCAGTGACCAGTATGTGACAGATTGTGTAACACACACAGTGCATTCTTCCTCTTTCGCACTTAACTTCACACTCATTTAATAGAAAGTGTAAAGAACCCAGTGGAAACGAATGGGTAATTCTTTTGTTAGTTTCAGGGACCAAAAAGGCAAGTATACACAGTAGTCTGTAGGCAGTTTTGTGACAGTGAGTATCTATTTTGAATAACATGTTTGAATGTACAGGAGCGGCTATTTGCACACGACACTCTTCGCACATTTTGAGATGGGTTTCTCTTACTATATCTTTGTAAATTGTATCACAGCATACAGCCAATGTCATATAAATATGTTACAAAGCAATCACCTTTTGTAAGCCTGAGCTCTATCTGGGGTAGGGTGTGTGGAAAGGGTTTTAAAATAGAATAAAAAATGAAAATAATGGCAGTAAATTTACTGAAGAGTCGAAAACTTAACCAAACAATCAAAGATGCTTAGAAATAGAGGGCTTTTTTCTGGACGGTTGAGATCGAGTGTTTTAACGTTTCAGGCTTCTTCAGATTTTGGCAAGTGACTGAGGAGTTCAGGTTAGCTTTCAGCTGGTAGCTTCTTTATCCCGGGAAAAGACGGGAGGATGGCTATTATAGGATCACCAAATCCTACAGGTTCTGTTGAAAGACAGTGATTACCAGATCATTAGGGAAGTCGAAATTTGAAAACCACATGGAAAGATGAAGAACATTGAAAGAAAACTTACCACCATCCTCACATAGAAACTTCAATACTTCGCCAGAAACGTCCGACTGCCATTGAGTCATTTTTTCAAAAGGTAATTAATGCAAAACAGGAATCACAGTCTCTTGTAATACACTCAGATATTAAACCACAATTCGTTAACCCCAGTGCCTCAACGGCTCCCGCAAATTGTCGGGTGAAGGAGGGTCGGATGTACGCGGCCTACCCTTGTGTTACCAACACAAAGAGGTTGTATCCAAATGACCCAAGACAAAAAGTTGTGTCGAGAACTATATTGAAGGTCTGCTACTTTACAATAGAAAAATTGGATCTTGTGTTATTCTTGTTCATATTAACGCATTCAAGTGTAACACAATCTTTCAGTCATATGAAAGTTTGATATAGCACAATTCCCTGCATGTAGACAAGTCCTATTCGAATACAAAACTGAGTGTTCTGAAAGATAAAATTCATACCTCGATTGGAGCTTCCCAACCAAGCTGTTCGATGTAGCAAATTACTTGCCCCTCCTTAACTGTTTGCTTCTGTTTTATATCAAGGAAAACATTATTAGCACTAAGAAAAATTTGGTCTTTTGAAAAGTCCCATCTATCGTATACAAAGTACCGCCAACTATGTTACTCCAGTTTTGCATGTATATCGCGTGTCCGGGGTACGCATGATCTACCCTCAACATTTGGCTGTGGATATAATACTTTAAGCCAAAAAACCTAAAATAGTGGGGTTACACTTGGTACACCCCGTGTTGGAAATTTTCAACCAAATGTTCTCAATTCACAGAAATCAGAATGCAGCAGCCATAAATTGAACATATATGTACATTCTCTTAAGCAAGTTGGCTATCAACGGTATTAAAAAGTTGTTTCTGCTTTCGGTTAGCAGCTAGAGCATGTATTATTTCGTATTAGAAGTATATAGTTTAGTAAAAAAAACAATTTATTTTAAACCAGTTAAATACTCCATATATTTCAAAATCCTGCAGCAACCATGTATCCAAGCCCAAAAAAGAATCTACTTTCAGATAAACTCACAAGCTTCTCATCTAACAAGGCTAGTAGTAACTAAGATCAGCAAAACCAATCACATAGATTGAATTACGAGAGAAATTAAAAAGTGTTTACCTCTTTGCAAGCTGGAGGTGCACGCTTCCCCTTTATGGTTCGACATCTTCTGAAAAATCCAACCTGAACCCACCTTTCTCTTTAGATTTCCTACTTGTATAATTTATCAAAGAAGATGCAGTATTGCAATATACCAAAAGATGCTAACCTTCGGTGATTGAATTACCACCAATCCTTCATCTGCAGCTCTTTCAAGCAAGTCCCTAGATTTTATCCCCAAAGGCCCGGTTTTGGTGATGGCAAGTGATGTGGTAGAAACTTGATCATTTGAAGCAGGTTCCTTAGAATATGTGTCGAAACTGGTAGAAGTAGAAACTGATGAGACTGGAGGTGGTGATGCAGAGTCAATAACCTCAGACAAGGCCCTCGTCATGTGAAGGTGAAAGCCATCAAGCTGGTTAAGGGATGGTTTCCAGCTTTCAGATAGTATACCAATTACATCGATGAAATATAAACAACTATATCTAAATATATACACTCCTTCATGTACTTTCGAATTGCTTCAAATACAGTTGACATAAATATTTAGAAGTATGGTAGAACCGTAGAACAATAAGATTACTCCTCGTGTTTCATACTAGAAGTCTTTACACGTCACAACACTCCTCTCAATCTCTAAAAAACATGAGCAAATATTATGAAATGTACTTCATACTTTTATGAAAGCATTTTTTTTACGAATCAAATGGTATAAGTTTCATTATATATCTCAAAGTAATTTTTATAAAATCGAAAATCATAGCGTTGCCTAAAAAAATTCTGCTTATAATATAAAATACAGGGAATTTGTGTTGATTTAATCCAAATTATAAGAGTGAAAGTAACTTAGATAAAAACATCTGTCAAAATTAGAAATGGGGCAACTCCAGAGAATAAAAGGAGGTATACGATAACATTCACGTCACAAACACTGTATACACAAACGAGGACCATTTCACTTACTTTTAGGTCAAATTCTGCAATGGATGTTGTATCACATATATCTGATAGGAGAGACATCACCTGAAGAGGAAAAACTAGTATCAGATTTATGCCTTGAGAACTTCATAAAACAATGTTGTGAAAACCGAGGAGGAATGGAGGAAGTTTAAGAGAGATGTGGACAAATTTGAGGCAAAAAACATACGCAAATACCATGTACATACAATTTGAGACTTCTCTCATGGGGTAAGCAAATAACAAGAATACTAAGCAAGTTCACACTAGATAAAACTCAATGATCAGTAATTCAGTATATACCTCGTTTAAATTTGGAATGAGCTGGCTAACAGGACGAGGACGAGTCTTCTCCCTTTCACCCTTCTCTAACACCGTCGCCACTGGCTCGTCTACATGAGCATTAGAATGAGTGAATGACAATGAGCACCTTATGTATGCAAACAAGGAGGCAGCTTCAGGGGTATGACCATCACACTACCAAATCCGGGTCTCTTTAGCTGTACAAGAAACCTCTTAGAAAGAAATTGTAAGGATATCTCATGTGGGTTCTGTTGAAGCACCGGTGTAAATGTGTAATGCTATCGTAGTGACATCCCATTACATTCCCCCTGACTGGGGGACTGCAAAGAGATCTCAAGATAGAATTTAATTGCATGTTTCTCTAAATACCAATTGTCAACAAATAAATGTGTGAACTCATGGAGAAGAGTCAAAAGACCTTTAGTTGACAATGTTACTACAACTCATTCTCAAACCCCACAAAACCGAAACCGTCAAAAGCTAGACTATCCTATGACAAGACATTTGCCCAGTGTATTAAGGGCGTCAAGGGGTCAGATGTGCGCAACCTTATCGAGCCACTTTTTTCAGATAATCTATAATGAAGATCGCATTGCAGAATGCAACAACACTCTTGCTACTTTGTGATACAAGAAGCACGGAGAATTCATTTTGCTCTATTCCAAGATATTACAAGGGCAAAGAATAGTGAGTCTTTGGCTTTGGAATATGATGGAATAAGAGCTAGCTATTATTAAACACCGAAAAACCAAGACCGGGAAGAAAGATTCCAACAGCAACCATCTGAAGTTAACATTAACAGAAATGACAAAGGCGAATCAAAAGCAAGATAGAATAATGGCATCACTTACCTTCTGTAACCAATGATGACAGAGTTGAAGCTTTATTTGAGCATTGTGACACCACCATATTAGCAGGCCTCCACGTCACAGTGTGTACGACATGTGAAGGGAATGGAATACAATAATTAGTCTTGTGGATAACCTTCTG
>JAOWBH010193518.1:0-17990 GCA_028566215.1 Silene coronaria
CCCTCCGTGATGGGAGTCACGAGGGGCGAAACTCGGGGGTGAGACCGTCTCCCAACGACTCACAAATCAGTACCACAGTAACACAACTCCACCACCAATTCTCCATCACAACACAGCAGTAATGTCAACAATGATAATGCAATCACAATGACAACAATCACAATGACAACAATCACAATTGGCATTATAGACTGAGTAAGGAAACCCTACCTCAACAATCCGTAGCAACAATCAAACAAGAAGCAACTAGAAGAGCGCCTCTACGAAATCGGCACCTAAATATGAATGTAATACCATATAATCAATCTAACTCCCCCAAATCCCCAAAACAGAATAGGGTACAATGCATAAACAACAACAATCGAAGGAACTTACCAAGCAAGGGCAAATGCGCGATAAGGAATCCTTAAATCGACAAAGGGAAGAAGCTTAGGGCTAATGAGAGTGATTAAGGGAGAATAGGGTTTTGAAATGAGTAAACTCCATGAAATGGCTGAAATGATATATTTATATTTCTCCCTTAATGATCCTAATTAACCGTTCTATTTCCGGATTCTAACTGCGCACTCGGCCGAGCCTTGAAACTATTCGGCCGAGTAAGCCCAACTCGACCGAGTGCCAAGACACTCGTCAAAGTTGCTCGACTCCAGAATGTAAACCAACATTCCATATCAAAACCTAGTCGGCCGTGTTGGTCTAACTCGACCTAGTGCCCCTCTACCCGGCCGAGTTAGCCTAACTCGGCCGAGTCGCAGACTACAGAATACGCAGTATTACAATCTACCCCCCTTAGGAACGAACTTCATCCTCGAAGTTCACACACATACATGCATAAGACAACTCTCATCCTCTAGCTCAAACACCAACTCAACTAAACTCTGCAATATTGCCAAATACCATAAATACTAGCGCCAACGCACTGCAAACTCAGTTTTACTCATCATACCGCAACTAATAAATCTAATACCAATACAACTCTCCAAGCAAGGACTACTACTAGCGCGAAATGTTACATTCTACCACCCTTAAATCGAACTTCGTCCTCGAAGTTCACTCACGCTCAAAACTAAAACTATCACCATCCCAGATCGTCAATACTCTCTTAATCATACACTAACTCTTTGCTCTATAACTCCAATTGATCATCACCAATTAATTAATACCACAATAAATATTCAACTAACAAACAAAGTGCTCTTTATTAGGAATGGGGTCATCTCCGCAATATAGCATCCTACCCCTCTTAAGCCAAATGTTACGTCACCGTAACCCAACCAACACTAGGTTCTTAATTCTTCATTTCATCCTCTCAACCCCGACTCACTGATAACCAGTTATCGCCTTAACATCTATAACATCGGTGACTACTCCCCGTATCTAATACTCTCTTGCAATTTAAGTATCTCCAACCACTCCCCCTACTACACCTCAAATTTACCGCCAAACTTCTCAATATAAACCACTACATTAACTCCTCAACACTATCACAGGACAACGACCTCTGCGATTCACGCACTTATTCCAGCTGTAGGACTCACTAACCAAACTTCTCACACCAATGCGATCCTCAAAATTCTTTTATTGCTACGAACTCGTTCATCCGTTACCATGGTACTTATCCCCAAACACTCTATCCCTACCTCGCTAACATAATATCCTGAACAACATCCAAGTTCTAGCACAATATAACACATAATCCGCTAACTACTTTTCATAACTATGTCAATAAATACGTCACCTATATAAATTCGCAAGTACTCCAACAACCTTCAATAACTAATTCTCAATAACAAAATATCGTAGGAAATATGACAATAAACAACTATATGTGAAATTCACATCCACATCATACTCTACTCCCTCCGACAAGTCAAAATTTACAACACCAGGGACAAAATACGACACCAATCTATATGCAAATAATAGAATGAACATAACATTACAAGGTTTATTTCTTTCTCAACCATCATGTATCCTCCACCACAACTGATAACCGCATCGCAACACAGTCACCAACAACCACGCCGCAATGCGAAGGTACCCGTATCACAACACGAAGTACTGTGCTCGGATCGCGATCTGAAACACAACAACCACATCGGTAATCATAGTAACTATACTCACACAAAATACTGACTCGGTACAACTTTCCTCATAAGAAATAATAACGACTTCACCATTACCCTTCCTAAATGTCCCCTTAATAGACCCCAATATACAACATTGATATTACACTCAATTATAAAATCGCCTACTACCGTCCCCGGGGTTGAAATCCATACCATTATTTATGGTCGACCTACTGAAGCACCCATATTACTCAGACTATAAGATCAAACTTACATTCGTCACATATCGCACTCATCAATACTCGTAATCACTGTCACTCTACAAATGTGACCATATAACCAATACTCAACTACCCACAAACGCCCTCCTTTCAACACCCTATGATCTCTCACCACCATGAATACCAATCCCACATTTTCGTAACTAATCCCTTCTGACTGGTTGACTTCAATTTGGCATTCCACTAGGATACACTCACTTTTATAGTATTATACTCGTACAATTACCTCACAAATATACCAATCTCCTCTTTCCTCTCTTTACCATCCAACCCACAAACTTCATTACATAAACCACAAACTTACTCTCATTCTTCTTTTCCCTTCACACCCGACAATAATACCTAACAACTCAACTCATCATTCCTACTACATTGACCTTTAGAAATCCCGCTATCTTCTCATTACTTACCAATGTCAAATCTCATTCATTGGTATCTATAGTTTCTTATTCACCATTATCCATCATCTCTCTCAACTTTCTACTCACTCGCGCTCACTACCAATAAAACATAATGGTCAATGATTACCACTTAATTAATTACATCCTCCGTAATCATCTCTGGAAAACCAAAATTCACATCACACTGTTACCCTCCCAAAGCACTACACACTAGGTTCACCTCTATGTAATCCAAATTCCCTAACATCATAGTCATTTACAAATCCATATTATGACATACATCGATCTTTACTCACTGAACTCCATTCCTTTCCGTGCTACCCATTTATCTTTAACAAACATAATCGTCCTTATTCTCTTCCAATAATTCCTACAAATCCCAAACAACATCGACTCATAAATCTTTTTCAATTCACAGTCCTCACATTCCTCAAACTCACATTACCACTTGGCCATAAATATTATCATCACTGCATTCCTTGCGCTCACGACTACACCACTAACCTTACATCACAGAACTCGTTCCTAAACTCAATAGCTCCTCAATCCCGCTTTTCCCAACTAGTTACGCCATTCCTTTAAGTATAACCTTATCCCTAATCCAATAAGTTACCTCATATCGTCAACTTTCCCTTCTTACTAACAATCTGAATTCCCAAGTGTCACAACTATATATGTATATACATCCACATATTGACATAAATCAAACTAAGCTCGCTAGACACAATTCTCTTTTAGTTATAGTAACAAACCCTCATCACGTACATCTCTAGCCAACATTTGCATACTCTTTTTTCCCCTCTTTTATCCTTATATGTTTCAGAGTATAATCATTCTCATCTCTCTTTCCAATTTCTTACTTCTATGTCGATATACTCATCCTACTACCTGACCATACACAATCATCACCCTATTACTAAAGCTCATCAGATTATCACTCATCATTTAACCCCAAACTTGACTCTTAATCCAATGACTAAGCACTTTAAACCCAATTAAATCCCACGTACCATAACATAATATGATTACATGACTCTCTTACGAAGTCTTACCAACCCCAGAGCAAAGCCCTCCACAATATAATGCATTTCCTTAGATAAGTCATCTTAAAACTGTCATAACTAGAGTTCTTTACATGTTAATGATGTAATTCCACTTGGAGGTGATACCTTGTTCTCTTATGATTCTAACGGTAGGTAACACACCCAAAATAACCAAGAAATGAGTGAGATATGACCGTTTTACGAAAACTGTGCGTGGCTGAGTTTGTACTCGGCCGAGTACCCTTAACTCGGTCGAGTACACTCCTAATTCGGCTGAGTACGCCCTATTCGATCGAGTACACACCTCACTCGGCCGAGTACGCTGCACTCGGTCGAGTACACTCTTTATTCGGCCGAGTACACTAACTCCAGTAGCTAATCAGACCCCAAACATGAATGACACTCGGTCGAGTGCCTTTCTACTCGATCGAGTACGCTATACTCGGTCGAGTGCTCTACCTCACTCGGTCGCGTCAACCAACATACGCTCCTTTTCTCCCCTAATTCACGACTTAGACTCATAACATACTACAATCGACTCATATACGCAACGTAAACTCATACTCAACATACGACGATCAAACTCCCGTCGCGCAACAACAAATCACATCACTCTACCAACAACATATGCACCAACTGAGCATATACCATCCAATATCATGCAACATGCGACAATAACAATGTAACACCAATCAAAGCATGAACACAACATTCGCAACCCTCCTATATCTACCCAAGTGACCAGCTAGAGATTGAAAGGGCAAAGTGCGATCTCGGGACGTCTCCCAAATCATTGCGGTAGCTCCTAACAATCCCTACTCGGGTTCATTTTATTCGACACTCCTACGTTCATTGGGTTCATTGGTTTTAAGTTCCAAAATTGTCGCTCTGATACCACTTTGTAACACCCCACCTACTAGAGAGCCTTCAGTAAGACCTTCCCTAGAAAATGTAGTGCCACAGCCTCGGTTTTCCGAGGTAGTACATATCAAATCAACCATTAAAGAATAGTTTATTAATAATAATTTAAAGTGATTACAACCAAATCAATCCAAAATACCAAATGAAAGATAAATACCAAATGTCTATCATCTCAGCGGAAGCTAATAGCAACGACTCGTGATCATCCCCGATGCACCCCATGCTAATTCAAACGATATCACCTGTCAATAACTGCTCACCATACGCCAACATCGATGGATCACAGTAGATAAGAAACAACAACACAAGTGTCAGTACTACAACAACAACATCATGCCAAACTGTAAATGCTATCAAAGTGCATGCAACACAAGCTCCCGCCTCCAACAACACATCTGCCCTTCAATTGGATTACCCATCACAACAGGTAATCCCGCCGCCAGTGGGGGACCGCAGCCTATCCCATCTAAGCCCCGATCGACGCACGAGCGACTCGGAATCATTAATGTGCACATCTCCCTCAGTGATGAGAGTCACGAGGGGCGAAACTCAAGGGTGAGACCGTCTCCCAATGGCTCACAAATCAAAACCACAGTAACACAACTCCACCTCCAATTCTCCATCACAACACAACAGTAATATCAACAATATTAATGCAATCACCATAACAACAATCACAATAGGCATTATAGATCGAGTAGGAAAACCCTACCTCAAACAACCGCAGCAATAATCACGAAGCAACTAGAATTGTTCCTCTACGAAATCGGCACCTAATAAATCATACAATTACATACAATTAATATTACTCCCCCAAATCCCTAAAGTGCTTAGGGTTTAAATCAAAACAACAATAATCAATAAGACTTACCAAGCACTTGCAAAACGCAACGGAGGAATCCGTAAATCGACAAGAAGGAGCAGTTACAGGTTAATTAGGGTGATTAAGGGAGATTAGAGTTTTGAAACGAAAGAACTAAGTAAAGTGGCGGAAGTTAAATATATATACATCTCCCCAAATGATCCTAATCAAACCATCTGATTTCCGGATTCTAACCCGCACTCAGCCAAGTCCTGAGACCACTCGGCCAAGTAAGCCCAACTCGGCCGAGTGTCAAGACACTTCTCTGAGTTACTCGACTCCAGAATATAAATTAACACCCCCTACCAAATTACTCGGTCGAGTGCACGCCACTCAACCGAGCGCCTCACTACTCGGCCGAGTCCCAAGCTACGGAAATATGCAGTATTACAGACCGTGTATTCTGTAAACTCATGTGATGAACCAATTATTGGGGAGCAGTTGGAATGACAGGTATTTGAGAGAGTAGTCTTAGGAGCTGGGAGCTTGTGTGAGGGCTGGATTGGACTAGAAGTCGTATATAACCTAGTCATTAATTTGTTAGACGACATTTATATTTCCGCTGCGATTTTGTAATTCATAATTTATTTAGTTTAATTTAGTTTATAAATTTGTAATAAGTCTATTATTAAGTTTTATATTAAAGTACATTGGTTTTGTTTTACTTTGGTATTCATTGCCTCGGAAAACCGAGATGGTAACATCCTTATTTATTTGAGAATGTCTTGCTAAAGGCTTTTAGATAAATGAGGGTGTTACACAAGGATATCCTACTCCTGGTTAAGGTTGTGGACGCGGTCGAAGAGGTGGTAGAGGTCGTGGCTGTGGTGGAAGGGGATACAGTAACACCTTCCAGGTTGCAAACGCAACAAGCACGGAAGGAGAATCAAGCAAATCATATTTTACAAGTGAGGAAATAAAACAACTTAGAAGCCTTTTGGTAAACAAATCAGATGGAAATCAGAAACTTACAGGTACGAATTCTATAATCTACGATAATTGGTTGGTTGACATTGGTGCCTCCCACCACTTGATGGACTGACGAGAACTCCTTGATGGCATATGGACTAATGTACCTTCTCGTGTTGTCTTACCAAATGGAAAACAGATCGTTGTGCGATAGAATTATTTTAAATGACGTGTTATTTTTTCTGAATTTGACTTGTGATTTAATTTCCGTACGCCAATTAATGGAGGAAAATAACCGTCTCATGACTTTTTCCTTGGATCATTGTATTTTGTAGGACCAATCTATGAGGATGCATATTGGACGGGGTGAGCATCAAGGTGGGGTCTATTACTTGGGAGACGAGAAGCTAAAAACAGCATGTGTGAAGGCTAATAGTGATGTACGTCTTTAGCATAAGAGGCCCGGTCATTCATCCCATAGTACTTTATCTTATTTTAGTTGATTAGTTGGAAACAATTTGATTTAGCATCCCGATTTTGTTTGCGATTCTTTGTTGTCATGGAAAACAGACTCGGTCTATTTTTAAGCTTAATTATAAGAGAAGCACTGATATTTTTGCTATGATTCATTGTGATATTTGGGGGCTATACCGAACAAAATGTTTGTTCGAAGCCTAATTTTTTTCTCACTATTGTTGATGACTGTAGTAGGGGAGTATGAGTGTATCTTATGCGAGACAAAGGACAAGCCACTGATATTTTGATAATCTGTTGTAAAATGACCCATAATCAATTTGGGTAACGCATAAAGATTGTCCAAAGTGATAATGGGTCGGAGTATCTTTCGGGAAAAATGAAAGATTATTATAATGAATGGCATAATTTTCAGACTAGTAACATCGACACACCCTAGCAAAATGTAAGAGTAGAGCGGAAACACCGACATATATTAGAAAAAGGCTACAACTTTACGATTTGAAGCCAACCGTCCTATTGAACTTCGGGGAGAATGTGTTGTTACTGCAGCCTACTTGATCAGTAGGACCCCTACACGCATCCTCGGTGACAGAACACCATTTGAAATTTTGTATGGTCAAAAACCATGTTTTGATAACCTTCGGGTTTTCGGATGCCTTTGTTATGCCCATAACAAGGATAGACCTAAGGATAAACGATCCTCGGGGAAATCGATGTATTTTTGTTGGGTACCCTAAAGGTATGAAAGGATGGAGACTCTACGATCTTGAACGAAATAAGTTTTTGGTATCTCGAGACGTCATCTTCTATGAGCATATTTTCCCATGGGACAGTGTAAGTTAGAGCTGTCCAAATGCGGGCTTGGGCCAGACATGGGCTGGGCCGAAAGGGAGGAATCGTCCCTTTAAGGCTATAACGGGCGGGCTGGACCAAAATCATGGGCAACTTCTCCTTACCCTTACCCGCCCAATATTAGAATTCGAGTAGCCAAAGTGATAAAATTGCAAAGCCGATATTGAATTACGTTCTTAGTCTTGGAATAAAGGGACGCCTTACTTGGTTTTATGAATATTAAGTTCCAAAAATCCAAACTAGAAGGTAGGAGAATTCTGGAATTCTAAGGGAATAAGGAGTTTTGAATTAAAAGATGAAGTTATTGAGATTAGAAGCTAGAAGGTAATGAATGAAGAAATTGATAAATGAAAGATTGAAAGGTTATATGTATTGCATTGCATATTGGTACTTGTATTTTTTTTCTTTTAATGAAAGGTTAGACCTATAGAATGGAAACTAATTCATAAAGACTTAAGAAGTACTTAATAATTTAATATGTACAAGATACTTATATTAATTTAGCGGATCAGGTGGGCCAGCCCGCCTTACATTTCTCATGTCTGTGTCTGGCCTATTAACTAAATTGGGCGGGGCCGGGTTAGCCCGTGGCCTTTTTTATTTAAAAATGTTGTCCAAGCCCGGTAAAAATTTCGGACGGATGGGCCGGGTTATCGGACGGTACGGCCCATGGCCAGCTCTAGTGTAAGTGATTTGGTCGAAGGGGTACACAATCCATCTCATGCCGATGACCAGTCTTATGAGCAGTTTGTTTTTGTCGATGAAGTAGCTGATGACGAGGCAATTTTGGGTAGTTTTAATCGTGCTCTCTCAAATACAAAGGAGGTGTGTACAGAGTAGATTATGGAAGTAGAAGAATGTTCTGAACCCAATAATGCCGAGGCCATTGCTAGTGACCACTAAGACGAATTAACAATTATTGAAGGGGAGGTGACCCAAGGTCGAGGTGCTCGTGATAAATTTGAACCGTATTGGAAAAAGGATTATTTTTTCTAATCGACAAGAAGTATAAACCCCATCAAGACTGCTTAACAGATTGATCGACATTCTCAAAGAAAGGTACGCATTATCCAATGACTAACTATGCCACGAATAATTGTTTTTCATCCTTACACGAGATCTTCTTAGCTAAAATTGAAGACATTAGAGAGCCAAGAAATTATAATTAAGATGTTCGTAATATTGAATGTAGGAAGGCAATGGCACGAGAAATCAAAGCTCTTGAGACGAATGGCACATGAAAAATTGTAGACTTGCCTAAATGAAAGTGTCCTATTGGATGTAAATGGGTATAAAAAGTAAAACATAAATCGGATGGGACCATGGAGCAATATAAAGTACGGCTTGTAGCTCAAGGATTTACCCAAATCAGTGGGATTGATTATCATGAAACGTTTGGTCCGGTGCTAAGATGATGAACGTAAGGTGTTTATTAGCTGTAGCCGTGAATAAAAATTGGTTCATTACGCAGTTAGACGTGAATAATGCTTTATTTCATGGCAATCTAAGCGAAGAAGTTTATATGAGGTTGCTGTAAGGATTTCAAGCCAAAGCTTTGAATCAAGTTTGTAAATTGCAGAAGTCGGTGTATGGTCTTAAACAGGCATCACGTAATTGGATCGCCAAGTTCACAGATTCACTTAAGCAATACGACTTCACTCAATCATTGGATGACTATTCACTCATTACATAACACAAGGAAGGTACGTTCATTGGGATTTTAATTTACGTCGATGATATGATTATCGTAGGCAATGATGAGGAAGCTTGTACACAGCTTAAGAAATTTCTAAATTCGAATTTTGGAATTGAAGATCTTGGACGTCTAAAGTACTTCATGGGAATCGAAGTGGCTACTGGACCAAAAGGGCTCTTTCTTAGTAAGCGAAAATATGCTATGGAAATAATAGAAGAAGCGGGGAATGGAAGGAGCAAAGTCGGTCGACATTCCCATTCAACAAAATCATAAATTAGCATTGGCGCAAGGTTATGTTCTTAAAGACCCACTGAAGTATAGGCGAATAGTTGGCCGTCTAGTTTATTTGACTATTACGCGACCAGATTTAGTTTATGCGGTTCATGTTTTGTCTAAATTTGTACATGAGCCAAGGAAGAAGGATTTGGATGCGGCGCTTTAAGTGGTGTGTTATCTAAAAGGTAATCCAAGTAAAGGAATAATTATGGACAGGAATTTGACCTTAGAGTTAAATTGGTACTCAAATTCCGACTAGGCTAGCTGTCCTCTGACGAGGCGTTCATTGACAGGTTATTTTGTCCAATTGGGTAATACGCCTATTTCATGGAAGGTAAAGAAGCAAGGGACGGTGGCAAGATCGTCAGCTAAAGCCATGTATATAGCCATGGCCGGAGTTACTAGTGAATTAATATGGTTGAAGAATTTTCTTTCTTTACTTGGAATTGAGCATACACGCCCAATGCAAGTTTTTTGTGATAATCAAGTCACGTTACATATTGCAAAGAATCTTGTATTTCATGATAGGACAAAACACATAGAGATTGATTGTCATTTCATAAGAACTCACATACTTAATCACACCATTTCTATATCTCATGTTCGAAGTAAGGAACAAATAGCCGATTTGTTTACCAAGGCACTTGGAGTTGAAGCTTTTGGTTATTTATAGTTCAAGTTTGGCATCGTTTTGCCTAGTGCTTCAACTTGAGGAGGAGTATTAAGAATATACTATGCGATATTGTATAAACGGTCATATATTTATGTATCTTTTGGTTACTATGGACATAATAGAATTGAGTAGTTAGTTATGCTGATGTATTAGTTTTTTATGATGACGTCGGCAGTTAGTTATAAGACATCTAAGTCGGTTATAAGCAAGTATAAATAGACATACAATATCAATGTAAGATACAAGTTTTATCAATACAATTCATTTAATATTCAATACATACAAATCTTCATATGGTATCAGAGCATCAGTTTCTGATTATGGTAATTTGTTAAAATTCTTAGCATAAGATCAAGAATTCAGTAATTTTGCTTCCGTATTAATATTCACCATTCAATCATATTCATCATTCAATCATATTCATTCCTTTCCGGATTTTAATCAATCAAAATCAAAATCTAAACTCTAAATCAATTACAATCCAATCATGCCTGAAAACAGTTCATCTAATTCTTCCACCTGTTATTACTTTGAAGATCCTCTATTTCTATCAACATCAGATCAACCAAATGCTGTGTTATCATCCTTTTTATTTGAAGGTCATGATTTCCTTGATTGGAAACAAGAAGGTTACATGTCATTGGCATCTAAGAATAAAGATGGATTCTTGGATGGTTCCTGTGCACCGCCTCCTGTCACAGATAAGAAATTCAAGCAATGGTTTCGATCAAACTTAATGGTCACCAAATGGATCTTGAATTCAATGGAGAAACCTTTGCGTGAAAATTTGAAGTATGTTAAATCTGCAGAAGAGTTGTGGGGGAAGCTGATTGAGAGATATGGTTCAACCAATGCCACATAAATTTATCAGCTTCAGGAAGATCTTGGTGCTGTAACTCAAGACAATGTTTCTCTGGTTGAATATTACAGTAAGATCAAGTTGCTTTGGGAAACACTTGACAGTGTTGATCCTATTCCCTTGTGCACGTGTGGAAAGATGGAGTTGTGTTCATGTACATTGCTTAAGAAAATTGTTGCAAGGGAAAATAATAGAAAGTTGATTCAATTTTTAAAGGGTTTAAACAAGAGTTATGACACTGTGAGAACTCAGATTTTTTCAATGGAGCCATTGCCAACTATAAGTAAAGTCTTGGGTTTGTTACAAAAGGTGAGAGGCAGAAGCAAGTTACAGATGGTGTTGAAATTTTGACTGAGATTAATGCTTATGTTGTTGCTCAAGAGAATAACAGACAAACTGGTTTCAAGAAAGCAAAAATGGATCCTCAATATTCTACTTCTTCTAAGTTTTGTACTCCCTGCAATGTTAAGGGACATAATCTAAGTGAATGTTTCTGGGTGAATAAATGTCGTCACTGTGATAAAACTGGCCACAAACTTGATAATTGCTATAATATCAGGGGTTTTCTTAATGACATGAATAATATAGGAAAGGGTAGAGGTGGTTTTGGTAACAAGTCTAATTCACACAGATTTGGATCAAAGCAAACTACCAATAATGTTGATTTGGTTGATATGGAGTCTTCTTTTGATGAATCTCCACAGTTTGAACAATCTGTAAATATCAATTCTTCTGGCATGGATTCTTCTATGATTGATGGGATTGTTTTTTCTATGGTTAATCAAGTTATGAAGAGGATTGCTTCTGAAGATAAATCTTATAATTCTTCTTCTAATTTTGTAGGTATACTTTCTAATTCTTCTCGAGCTTTTTCAGTCAATTCTCTTTATGCATTTCCATGATTAGATCATTGATACTGCAGCATCTGATCACATGACATTCAACATGCATTTATTACATGATGTATGTTATTGTTCTTTCTAAGCCAGTCTTGGTTGGTTTGCCTGATGGTTCTTCTAAGAAGGTTACTAGAATGGGTAAAGTACAGTTGATTGATAAAATTGTTCTCACTAATGTGTTATTGGTTCCTGGTTTCAAACTGAATTTGTTATCACTTGTTAATTTGATTGACAATGCTAATGTTTATGCTATTTTTTATCCTCATCATTGCGTTTTTCAAGACCTTTCCAGTAAGACTATAATAGGCAAAGGGAAAAGAGGGGGTGATCTTTACAGATTTCAAAACTTTGATGTTAATTCCTTAGTTAATAAAGTTGTTGCTATTTTACAGAATGTTTTTGACAATAGGCATTGTAATGTTGTTCTTTCTAATAATATTTCTACTACAAGTTGTAATAAGGAGAATGCTCAGTTGTTACATGCTAGACTTGGGCACATTGCTTTTGATAGACTGAAATCCATATATAGTCTAAGTGATTCAATAAAAAATTCTGTATTTTGTGAAACCTGTGTTCTTGCTATACATCATCAGTTTCCTTTTCATAGATGTTCTTCAAAAGAAAATGCTTTATTTGATTTATTGCATTTTGACGTTTGGGGTCCCTATAAGATTCCTGCTTTGAATGGAGCCAAGTATTTCTTGACTTTGCTTGATGATTTTTCAAGAAATACATGGACCATCTTGTTTCAATCTAAAAACCAGGTTCTTGGTTTATTACAAAGTTTCTTGGCATATACTTGTACTCAATTCAATAAGTCAGTCAAGATTATTAGAAATGACAGTGGGACAGAGTTTGTCCAAGACACTTGTGATTTTCTGTTCAAAGAGAGGGTATTGTTCACCAAATGAGTGTTGTGGGAAGGCCACAACAAAATGGTCGTGTAGAAAGGTAGCATAGACACCTCTTGGATACTGCTAGGGCATTAAGATTTTCTCCCTATCAGATTCCGGGGTGATTGTCTCCTTACAGCCACACATCTCATTAATTTAATGCCATCTCCTGTTATTGATATGAAGACTCCTTATGAGCTTATTTCTGACAAGACTCCTGATTTAACTGGTTTAAGAGTGTTGGGATGTGCTGCTTATGCCACTATGCCTCCTACATTCAAGGACATGTTTGGATCAAGGGCCAGGAAGTGTGTTTTTATTGGTTATCCTCACAATGTTAAGAGTTACAGGCTTTATGACCTGCAAACTAACAGAGTTTTTATCAGCAGACATGTGTTATTTAAAGAAAGTATTTTTTCCATTCAAAGATACTTGAAATAAGATTGAAGATCAGCTCACTCCTGTAAATCCAGCTGATTCTACTATCATTATTGCTCAGAGAACTACCTCTGAAGTTGATAATCATGAAGTCATTGTTACTAGAGGCCAAGGTTCTCATAATTTAGCATTAGACAATGCTAATGATAATGGTCATATTCCAGATAATACTCCTTCTTCCGATGTTATTATTATAGGAGTTCCTTTGGTGAGAAATTCAACCATGCCAAAACAGTTGTCAACAAGATTAAACAATTTCAAATTATCTCTTAAGTTGCCTGTTAATCATTTAGCTTCTTATGTCTCTCAGTTATTTCATACCTCTGTACTTAAATATTTGTATGATTTTCGTGAGTCTTATGTAGCATCTATGGCTAATGTGTTTCAAGAATATGAGCAATATAATTATAAAGAGGCTAAGGAGGATCCCAGGTGGGTTGAGGCTATGGAAAAGGAGATTCAAGCATTAGAGGCTAACCAGACTTGGGATTTGGTGTCCTTGCCACCTGACAAGAAAACCATTGGTTCTAAAGGGGTCTACAAGATCAAATACAAAGCTGATGGTACAGTAGAAAGGTTCAAAGCCAGATTGGTAGCTAAGGGATTTACTCAAGTGAAAGATAAAGACTATACTTATACTTTTTCTCTTGTAGCAAAGTTCACTACAGTAAGGGCTCTACTTGCTTTAACAACTGCTAAAGGGTGGAATTTACATCAATTGGACATTAATAATACATTTTTACATGGATTTCTACAAGAGGAAATTTATATGAAGGCACCAGAAGGTTATCAAGTGGCTCCTGGTCAATTTTGTAAACTTAAAAAGACCACTTTATGGACTCAAATAGGCTTCTAGACAGTGGAATAAAGAGTTAACTAAATATTTAGAGAGTTTAGGGTTTGTTCAGTCCAAACAGGATTACTCATTGTTTACAAGGTTTAATGAGAGTTGCAATACCTTGGCTATTGCTCTTGTATATGTCGATGTTGTGCTATTGACTGGCAGTTCAGAGGAAGAGATTCTTGTTGTCAAATCAAGATTACATGCTACATTCACTATTAAAGACATGGGACACATGAGATATTTCTTAGGATTAGAAATATCTAGACAATATTGGTTTATTAATCAACCAGAGGAAATATATACTGGATATTTTAAAGGATTTACAAATGGAGAATTGTTTATCAACTTGGTTTCCTATGGCCAGGGGTTTGTAATTGTCAATTGACAAAGGTGAGTTGCTAGAACAACCTGAGTAGTACAGAAGATAAGTTAGAAGGTTGTTGTATTTGAATATGTCCAGGCCTGACATTTCTTATGTTGTTCAGCATCTCAGTCAGTTTCTAAGTGAGCCTAGGACACCTCATATGACAGCAGCTATTCATGTGGTTAAGTATCTCAAGATTACTATAATTACTGGTTTATTCTACAATTCTAATTCAGAACTTGCTCTTACTGCATACACTGATGCAGATTGGGGGCAATGTGCATTCACTTGTCGATCTCTAAGTGGGTATTGTATATTTCTTGGCAAATCTTTGGTATCATGGAAAACTAAGAAGCAGCCAACCGCGAGTAAGAGTTCAGTTTAGTCAAAATATAGGTCAATGTCTTATACTACATCTGAACTAGTTTAGTTGGACAGTTTATTAGCATATCTAAGAGTAAAGATTCCAAGGCCAATACCGCTCTCTTCTGTGACAACAAGGCAGCACAACACATTGCACTTAACCCTGTTTTTATGAAAGGACAAAACACCTAAGTATTGACTGTCATTTCATTAGAGACAAACAACAAGAAGGATTTTTTCAAACCCAGCATGTACAGTCCAAACTTCAATTAGCAGACCTGATAACAAAGCCATTGGGAGTTGACCAACACAAGTTTTTTGCACTCAAGTTGGGACTCATGTTTCCAAGTAGTCCACCTTGAAGGGGGGCTATGGACATAATAGCATTGAGTAGTTAGTTATGCTGAGATATTAGTTTATTTGTTATGATGATGTCAGTAGTGAGTTATAAGACATCTAAGTCGGTTATAAGCAAGTATAAATAGACATACAATATCAAAGTAAGATACAAGTTTTATCAATACAATTCATTCAATATTCAATACATACAAATCTTCATAGTTACCATAAAAAAATATTATTTGTACATGCTATTAGGCGTGTCGGTTAGTTTTTTGTAGGTGTTGTATACTATATATACGTCTCATTGTATTCTTGTTTGATTAACAATACATAACTTAATTTTTCCAATTCTTGAGCTATCAATTTTACATTGTTAAGATTTACATTAGATAATTAGTAATGTATGGAGGAAGGGGGAAATCTGGGAATAACTTTGGTAAAAGTTTGTTAAAGTGAAAAAGGTTACAGAACCGTCACAAATAAGTGACGGATACCTTCCGCCACAAATAAGAATTTGTGAAAAGGTTATACCACCTTTAAGCTATGGAATGCAGGAGTAATTTCGTCATGGTGTATGTGACTCCCGTGTCCTAGTATATTTCTCTCGTACATTTCACCCTTAAACATAATAAGAGAGTATTGACAATCATACGACATAAAGGGTGGTATATGACTTAGAGCGTTCACTGATGGATGGAATATCGAGAAGTGTGTTCGAAGGAATAAATGAGATGTTGAGGTGCAATTAATTAGGAGGGGGTACTTTATGAGCTTCTTTGGGTCCAAATGGGATATATGAACAAAAATCAAATCAAATAGGTATTTGAACCCGAATTTTTCGGTGCGGTCCATTATTTTTTTTTGCTTTTCGTGAACGAATATTGATCTTTGAATTCATTAAATCAAATAAAATAGGTATTTGAACTGTTATTTAATTAAATAATTTTTATAGTTGATTTTTTATAGTGAGACTTTAGCGTAACATATTCCGTTCATATACAAAGTTTCAATAAAATAGACCTGAAAGCCATTTATTTTAATTTTCTGTCCATTGAGTCCGGACCTAAAATTACCGGTCTTGGACAGGACCAGACCGGACCGAAAACCAAAACTTCAAACAATAAGGACCAAGGACCAAACCTAAAAGAATTCGGTCTCGACCAAAATGATATGCTCCGGTCCATTTTACGAGTCTGAACCTAAACTTGCTCAACACTAGTAAAAACAAATCGAAATCCACTAATGTAATCACACAGAGGTGGAAAGCCATGAATTTTCAACTGAAACACATTTGCATCATATTCGCATAGAATCTTCAAGAGGCTTTAAAAGTGGGTAATTTTCATGAAACTATTGCTCTGACAATGTATCATTATCTGCTTGAGGTGTCCAAAGCACTTGGGCGGCCTGCGCCAAATTTTATAAGGAAAATGAAATGCTAAAATAGTAAGGGGTAGTTGATACTGCGTCTCGTCACTATTCTCTCAGATGTCTTAACTAAAGCGTGTTAAATTCTTTTTCCAATATTGTTGAATCTTGTACGATGGTCTCTTATCATCTGGCAACTATTTTTGGTCATTCATGTCACAAGATTTGACCATGACTATTCTACAAAAAAATAAACGATTAAGATATGATATTAAAACGCTTACTACATTTGCTATAAAAATATCTTAGTAAGTGTGTCGTACTGGAGGTCACCTAAAAGTAAATAAGTAAAATCATTGTGTAAGAGAGGTAGTGTGTGAGAGAGTGGTACGCTGGTACGCAGTGAGTCTTAACATCAACGATATTTCTAGACACAAAATCTTTAAACTGTTCACGTCAAAGGAGATGGAAGAGCAACTTTACAATTTTGAATGCAGGTTTTGATTATGTCTCCTGAATAACATTATCGGGTACTATGTACATGTTGAGAGTTTTGATTTTTGATGACAAGGCCATTTAACCTTTGATTGCCAAGTTTATGTCATCAGGATTGCATAACTCACTAAGCAAGTTTAATCAAGAATTGTTGAAGGTGCTGCCAAAAGAAGAAGAAATGTTGTAATGTGTCATCTAATGTAAAGGTAGGAGAATAAGAAATATGCAACGGTCTTTGTGAATGTCACAGTTGTCCGTATCACTTAAGTCATTTGTTTGAATCTCCATTTCCAATGATCAAAGCTTAGAATAATTTTTCCTTGAAAATTATGAGACCTTTCCAGAAAGTATTGATTCAAATTTTATGAAGTAAATTCTCATTGGAATATGTTTGGCATCTTTAAAAAGGGAGTTACAAAATGAGAAGAGTTTTCAATTGCTTTATGAAAATAGAAGGATAGTTTCCTTCCTTTTCTAGCTTCCAAGCTTGTCCCTTTTTGTTGTTGTCTTGCCTTGCCCTTCTTCTATGAAAATGACGGTTCCTAAATGTTTACAAACCTCTTTGTCTTCTTCAGTTTGTCATTTGAAAAGGTGGATTTGGGTGATGACCAAGGTAGGTCAAAACCACATGTTAAAAAAAGTGGATTGGCTTGAAACCTTGTCAC